>JARHVA010001658.1:140000-142500 GCA_037957365.1 Torreya grandis | reverse complement strand
TAAAGGATGGTAAGGTCTTTATTATATAGAAAAATTATTAAAAAAATAATAAATGAATAAACACATAGGTTACTATATATACACACTTATTCAAAGTAGAGTCAAAACCAACATGAGAAGTGCATAATACATTTACATTACAATTGTTATACTCTAAACTAATTAACATCAACGTTTCTCCAAATATTTAGACATTATATCGATTTTAAAATGATGAATATCTCCTAGAATACCTTGGGTTACATGAGGATCCCCCTTCCATCATAATAATAGTTTTTCTTATAGACCTATTGGGTAGGCCTAATTAGATAAAATGAAGATACTAGTGTCCATATCTGAACAAATGACCTAGATACCATCCCTACAACACCATATATGGAACATAGATCAACTATACTATATAATGAGACAATAAATTTTTGTTATGGAACTGATGAGAATCCTAGACCTATATGACTATAATCTATGTTACATAAAGATGAAGGAAATGAATTTTGAAAATATCTAGATGACTTCCCAAAAATATTTTCATGGGATTACTCAGATATTTTACAAATTGATCTTGAAGTCATATTTTCTAATATTATAATTTATCCAGATTTTAATTTAGTACAATAATCTATTTGTAAGATGCATCCAAAATTAGTTTTATTGGTAAAAGAAGAAATACAAATATTACTAGATGTAGGATTTATTTGATCCATTGATTTCCCTAAGTGGGTTTCTAATATAATACCATTTTCAAATCCTAATGGATAGATTCAATATTATACAGATTATCAAGACTTGAATAAATTTTTTCATAAAGACAACTTTTCATTACCAAACATTACTATGATTTTTGGCTCTACAACTAGCTATGATATGTTATTATTCATGGATGGGTTCATAGTTCACAACCAAATAAAAATCAAACTAGAAGATCAATAAAAAAAATCATTTACTACACCATGGGGAAAAATATTTTTATGGTTTCATGCCCTTTGGACTTAAAAATGTTTGAGTTGCTTATCAGTGATCCATTACCCATATCTTTCATGAATACATACACAAAATGGTGGAGGACTATGTGGATAACCTATTTTAAAAATCAAGATAATCACATGATCATTCTCTAGATTTGTAAGACAATTAAATAGTTACAGAAATATAATCTAAACATAAACCCCAAAAATGTGTATTTTGGATATCTTTAAGGATATTATTTGGATACATCATATCTCAATGAGGCATTAAGATCGATCCCAAAAATGTCAAAACTATTTTAGGCATGCCTCCACCAAAATACCTATCACAATTAAAATCATTACAAGGAAAAATCTAAGCAATAAGACGTTTTGTGGCCCAATTTATAGATATGATGCAACCCTTCACATGATTACTTAATAAGGATTTAAGAAAATGAATAGGATTCAAAATGAATTTTGTATGCAATCACATAATATCTGCTCAATCCACCTATTATTTGCCTCCAACACCACATAGACCTTTATTATTATAGATCTCAACCATAGATCATGCTTTAGGGGATTTATTGTGGAAATATGATGATGATCATAGAGAGTGTTCCATGTATTACATCAATTTTATACTTGTTGACTATGAAAATAATTACAACATTATGGAAAATTTTTGCCTAGATATTATTTTTTTAGAAAGAAACTATGACACCACATGCTCAAAATGAGACACATGTTATCACAAAGGTCGATATACTCAAATTTATTATGTCAAAGACATAATTATTAGGATGCATAATGAAATTTTTAATTTTACTCATAAAATTTAGTCTAAAAAATTTATTTTAAAAATTTATAAAAGGAAAAGTTATTGAAAACCAACTAGTTGTTGCTCCATTAATAGACAAACTACCAATCAATGATAATTTTTGAGATGACTTTACTTCATATCACATAGATGATGATATATGGACTATGTAATTTTATGCATCCAAATTTTATACCAATGATGGCACTAACATCAATATAATCTTGATTACACCTCAAGGTCAACCTATGTCATTTGCATATCATTTAATAGTTTCATGTATAAATAACATATCATAATATGAGGAATTAATACTTGGGTTATTTACAACACACATTACACATAAAATCACAATAGGTATATGTGGATTCTTAGATAGTGGTTAATTACATTTTAAAAATTTATCAAAGTAATAAAAATTATTCCCATATAAGCGAATGGTGCAATAATTATAGACACACTTCAATTCTTTTTCCATACAAATTATACCCTGAAAATACAATTAGCATGTTTATGTCATAACTACCATAGCTTCATTTATTCCCATCAACATCAATGATTAGAAAAAAATTATTATCCAATCGATACAACATCCATCTATATCTATAATATAAGTATAAGATCTTGATGTCTTAGTAGTAACTCACAATGTGGTGAACTCAGAATGGTACACTGATATATATATATATATATATATATATATATATATAAATTTTTATACAAATCCTTTATC
>JARHVA010001658.1:132500-135000 GCA_037957365.1 Torreya grandis | reverse complement strand
ATAAAAAAATTCAAGTGTAGGTGTATTATAATCATTTTACCCTACTTGTAAATATATCAATACTAATTAGCAGGTTAGTATTGACTAGTGATATTGCCCTAATCTTGTGAAACCGATCTAATGTATATAGTGATTAGTTATGGAATTGAACAAATTATAGTTTGGTTATCTCATATTTTCACTTCTAGAGTATAGTCACAGTTAAATAATAAATTGAAAATCTAAATATTATGATCTCTTAAGTACTTTGAATATTCATCATACGCCCTTATCAAATCAATATCAATTTTCAACATTCAGATGCATGCTTGAATGTCATATATATTGATCTAAAATACATTTCAAATTCTTATACTAATTATATTAATCTCACCCATTAATGAAATTAAGATAAAAATATTTATATGATGACATATATTATCATTTTAATATATCTAATTTTAATGATTGTACTTTATTATATAACACATGGTGGACATACATGTTTCTTTTGAGATGAGTATTTCCTAAGCTTCATCCTCATATCAAAAGGGGGGCATATAGTGAGATTGTTTAATAGATTTAGGACATGTCAGACAAATAGTTCACATTATGAGACAAATGATGGGATTTAGTTGAGTTAGATTGATTAGATTGAGATATATATTGGGAATTCTACAAGATTTTGTGATTAGTTGAGGAATTATATAACATTTGGACATATATATTTTGGAATTCTATATCACTTTAATGGATGCATGGATCATATTATGGCATGGAATTTGTTCATGCAAACACTTTTCTATTTTATATACTATGGATCAGTGGGGAAAGATAGTAATTGTAGATATATAAATTTGGTCACAGGTACTTGACAATGCTAAATATTAACAAATTTTAAAACACTCATAATGACATGAGTCTCATTCACCATTCCTATAATTATTTTTATCTGTATGTAGGTTTATTTTCCATTATATATTACAAAAAAAATTCAATGTCAGATGTTCAAACTATCTATAATCACCTTCAGACTATCTCTGATAGAGGATGAAGGTCCCTGATCTTTCTAGACAAGTCCATGCTAGGTGTCTAGTTACAAACACACATCCCATGCCAAATAATGGCTATTTTAAAAAATTTAAATCAATATTTTGGGTCTTCCTACACATTTCATAAGGTCAACTAAAGTAAACTATCAAAATTTTCCCCTATAAATAAAATTTAAGATTCACTCATTATCTCTACTTGGAATTCACTTTTCTAAAGTATATACACTTATGCACATTGAGTAAATCTACCCTATATTTTAAAAATTCAAGATCATTCACAAGGATTATCCATAATCCATGTCAAGAGCCTTCTAAGTAAATTTAAGAGCTATCATTTTCAAGTATCATATTCATCTTCTAGTTACATAAATATAGTCAAATGAGCACAATTGCACATTCACTCTAAGTGGGAGAACTAGATAAAAAACATGTAATATAATATATATGCAATTTACTGAATGATCTAGATATGCAATTAATTAATAAATAAATAGAGAATAATGACACATGTAGGTGGGAAAACCTCAAATGAAGGTGAAAAATCCATATTGATATTCAACATTGAGAAATCATTATAACCCAATAAAAATCTTCTTCCTCTTCTCATTTCTTAGACAATCTTCATAAATCCCAAATATTTGTCTCACATAAATATGAATTTCTAATTCATGATGATATTTTACAATAGGATTAAAACTCTATTAATATTAAAAGGTGAAGGGAGGTGACCAATGTAACCAACGGGTCCAACCATCTCAAAAAGACTTTAATAATATTAATAAATATTAAATAAATGTAATTGTATTATTTATTTACACAAGGTTTCCATGTCATGTTAATAAATAATATATTATTATTTAATTAACTATCAAGGTAAGCTAAGGATCAATTAAGCCCACTTAGACATTAAATACTCTAACTCTCCCCCTCAATACTAAGTGGAGTGCCACAACCTATTATTTTGACCCCTTAATAGACTTTATTAGGTGTCATCAGTGAAATGTGAGTACTAAATATCTAAAATTAGACCTTATCGATAGTTTCATATGGTTACTAATTTGATATTATGATGTAATAGTACATTATAATCTTGCTATTTTATGATGTCATCATTCATATCTAATTTATGCTATGATGTTATTATAGGGAGAGGGTAGTGAGCATTTGGGTAACACTGATGGGTTGGTAGTGGACTCTGGTAGTCAAGGAAATAAAGGGAGATGGTAGTGAGAAGTTGGGTAACATTGACATAGGTATATGAGATGAAACTGCATAACCCATCTAGTTGACTTGAGGAGCTATGGTCTTGATTGTGGTGTTTATTTTCATTTTATCTTATTGCTTGATCCTACTCATTATTATTGATTATTATTATTGTTTCATTTTGATTTCAATCATTTTCATGTTTGATTTCATTATCTTGGTTGGTATCTTGTCATCTGTTGTTATCACCTACTCATTAGATGTCA
>JARHVA010001658.1:0-130000 GCA_037957365.1 Torreya grandis | reverse complement strand
TAAATTGGATTCCTATCTATTTGATGTTTACTATGTAATTTGGTACCATCATATTTTTATGTGAAAGAAAAACTAGATATATTATATTTTGTGATTATGATAAGTTGATGCACATTGTAAGGAGATATAAATTGATATTCAGTACTAATTCATGGACTCATTTAATCTATTTTTAGTTATATGGTGAAGTATTACATTACTTTCATTACTTGTGAGGCTAACACTAAACACATGAGCTTATTTTAATTCATTAGAAACATGTACAACTTTATACAAAATCTTATCTTGAATAGTAGAGGCAATAAGAATATCAATGTTATGTTTGGTATTTCTATTTTGAACTATATATATTTCTTAAATTAGTAATGTGTATTTTGGGTATCAAATTAAATAGGTTATCATTATTCCTTTTTTGCTTTATGTCGATGTTGGCATTTGAAACTAGAAGTGAAATACTAAATTTAGTTACTCTTGTATATTTAGTAACATCAAAAATGCATGGTAAACCCTATGTGAAAATAACATTTGGAAATGTGTAAAAATATCAATATTATGTGACTTTCTTGCATTATGGCTATGTGAAAAAGAAGTTATAAATAGCCATGAGACCTACTATTCCAATTACTTGTTATTTCATTATTTTATTTTAAATATATTCTTGATATGTTTTTGATTATTCGTTATCATCTATATTCAATTTTATGTTTTGGATTATTCTCATTACATTGTCTTACTCTAACCTAAGCATGTAAATCTCATACTTAAGTTATATTATATCATCTAGATGTTGAAAGTGTGATTTTTATCAATGATTTTTTGCAATGTTGAACTTTAATTATTGAGTGTTATTTACAAAAAGGTAAAGGTTAATGTAGATTCATTTAACATAAAATGGAGGCTTATTTCTTGCAAGGAGATAATTTTTCTTATCTTCTTGACGCTCACTATGATATTGGTAGTTATTAATAGATTCATTTAATGGTATGTTATTAGGTGATAACCCCTAATAGATGAGTTACTATTCATATAATGGGATTATTAGGAATGTTATTTTCATTATTAATGGTAAGAATTTTTGTATGATCAAACATTAAACAACACATGTTGATAAAGAGCAATGTGACTTACCTAAATTTAATAGTAAATAATTCTCTCATAATGGATATATATCTTAGATTATGGAATTCGTCAAGTAAAGTAATCGTGGTGTAATGACCCTTAAAGTCTTGGATCATGGTATAATGATATAATTGGAAAAGTACCAAAGCTGGCCCTTACTGGTGTGAATTGTAAAGGATTATAGTGTCTTAAAATTTTTATGTTGTATCAACTTGGTAGTTGTTTAGTGACATCTACTTGCGAACCTTAAAATATTGTAAAGCTTGCATAAGCAAGGCTTAGAATGATGATTCTTCTATTTAAGACCTTTCATGTTTATTTTTGTACTTCTTTATTATTATATTAGCATGCTTAATAAGTGACCAACAAGATAATATCTGATAGGTTTAATCCTACCCTTATGGTTTTTAACATTGTCTACTTGGAATAATTGGGATACTAGTTATAATATTACTTACATCCTAAGCATGAATGAATTATTATAGTATCTTGAACTATCAATCCATAACCACATAGGGTAATCAAATACTCAGGTATGATTGAAGACACCTAGATGGTATGATATGGAAGATAAGTTCCTTATATAAGGTTTGAAGGTAATTAATGTGGACTTACACTCTAATATCCCTAAACTGTATACCATCATAATGATAACATTATTCTATATGAAATCCTCTAGAAGTGTTTATACCTAGGTAAGTATCCATAGTGATCCAATCCAATTATTGGTTGTCTACACCTTAATGTGCAAATTTACAAATATGCATCATGCATCATGAAAATATGTAGTGAACCTTATGCATAGTTATATTTTACACTCTATAAAGTAATTCCATAATTTTTTAGGGGGGTGTTTCATCAAGATAAAACTCATAGTCACCTTTAAAAAGGAATTATATTATGTATATAATTTTAAGGATTTAATAAAATTATTCATGCAAGACATCACCTTTTGGAGCAAAATGAATTATAATCCATAAACTACTCGAAAGTAAGTCTAGGCTAGCATGATTGTGAGACTGCCTTGCACAGTTTCTCATGAATAATAAACTAAGCATATTTGGATTCTTTTATAATATAAGGACCTCTATAACAAATTATAATTTTAAGTATTTGTCTATAAAATTAAAACTTCCACATGAAGTTTATTTAAATTACATAACTTCCATATGAGGTTTACAATGCTTTAAAATGAGAAGTATATAGAAGAAGAAGAAAACATAGCCATTAAGAAGTGACACTGTCATGAAAAATCTCCCTCAATGGCAACTCCAAGAGGCTCAACATTATATGAAACTAATAAAACTTGGTAGCACCAAGTGGTGTTGTGAAGATATCTACCATTTATTCATCCATATTATAGAAATGCAAATCAATATCACCATTATAAACTTTTTCTTGGATAAAATGGACATGAAATTCAATATGTTTAGTTCATTGGTGTTGTATTATATTTTTTATAGAGGTTTATGACTTTGGTTTTAATAATGAAGAATGGTACTATGAGAAACATCCAAATGAAATTCTTCCAATAACCTTCACATTGACAGGGATTTTTTAATAGAAGAGATAGAAATGGTATGTTACTTTTTACTGATCCAAGTGATAGCACCTACACCAAACTTAAAAACATATCTATAAGTAGATTTATGAGTTATAGTATCACCATCATGTTCAACATAATAATAAAGGTTAACCATATACATTATCATTATCAATAGAAGAATAAAATAAACCATAATTAATTGTTCTTTTAATATAACAAAGAATATGTTTAACTAATTTCCAATTATCCAAATATGGATCCTATTGATGTAGGTTTTATGTACACCACAACATTAATGAGATAACCTCTAACATTTTAGGATCTCAATGGAGGTAAAATCCACTCTAGGGCATGAGTTATAGGTATGCAATTTATTACAACCTATTAATGGAATAACTGGTAGGGCATGTAGGTTATTGACAAGGTTTTTAGATGGAGGTGTGCTTCCTAAATGTAGTGAATCCCTATGTGAGTTATATGGATGGTTGGTTTCTAACCTAAAGTGGGAAAGTCTTTAAAAAAATCTCAAAAAAGGAAGGAAAGGTAAAGTAGAAAAGAAGGCCTCTATGGTTTTCAGGAATCACTTTCCTGACTGGTTTCTAAAAGGACAAGTTCTCTAAAAAATTATGCCTATTGCTAGAAATAACTATACACACACACTTAGACATGGCTAAGAAGTCTATGGAAATAAAGATCCAAGAAATTTACAAGCCTTAGATAAAGTTTATTCCTTGTGGGGTAGCTATTGTACACTTTTAATTAGGAGATTATGGCTCAAGCTAGTGAAGTATTTGAGGTAGTTATAACACACACATTGAAAAATACATCCAAGAAATCACTCACTCACAATTATAATTATGAATCAATTTGAATTTGACTATCTTAACCAATATATTTAACAATCTGTCAATAGTTTTTGCATATCTACAGATTAGTATATCAATCAAAATAATCAAGATTCCATTCACAACATTTGCACACTAAAGATTACTGAAACATACAACCAAAGAAAGTAACAACTAATTAGATATAAATTGGAAATAAAATACACAAATACATTTATTGAGAAAAAAAATTGATGTTGATCTTGTATTCAAAAATTCTTTGACCAAAAATCCAAGTTGGATTACAATTGTTTATAGAGACTTGGGGAAGGGGTCACCTCATCCTCCAAGTTCATGCAAGGTAATTACATGTGATAGTCAAAACATGATTTCTAACTATAGTCTAAAATTTTATAAGAGTTTACTTATGGTTATCATTTTAAATTAGCCTTTACCAAGTCTATGCAACATGTGCATGTGTGTGATGATAGGTAATTTTTAACAATTATAGCTCGAATTGCATCAAAGTTTTAAAATGTGTGTTGCTTTCCAAAACTATACTTGCCTCCTTTTATAGGTTATGAGAACAACTTATTGATATTTCAGATTATCCACCTTCAAATAAAACTTAGACATATACATGAATGACCAAAATCAATTTACCAATATTTTAGAACTAGTGACACTATTGTTAGTTGTGACTCATCTAAAATGTGCATTGCATGCTCACCCATGCCTTTTATAGAATTTGGATCTTCACTTATATATTTATTTTTCAGATTAATACATACTCTAGCTTAATTATGAGACCTAATGTCTATTGATAAATATAGCTCAAGTGTCTAAAGATCTACGTATACTATCTATAATACCCTGCTAGTTTTTTAAATGTGACATGTGTCAACATCTAATTGAGTCTAGGATATTTGAAAAGTATATGTTGATCTCACACCATCAATCTACTTATTCTCAAGTTAATATAGTTTATAGATCTTAGTGCTTTGACTTATTTACTCTCATGAATTTGACACTTGTCACATCCTCATTCCTTTAAAAAGTCTCTACCAATCATGCACCATTGGATCAACTATATTAATCAATGCTAACCATCGATCTACCTAGGTCCACTAACCTTTGTTTATAAATAGCTAATTTATTAGGCTAAATTTTACATTTTCATGACCATAAAATATGTCCTCACGACCATTAATGATGTCCACATGACCATCATAATTTAATCCCTTGTTATTTTCTTATTCACCTTGAATTTGATGTTTACACATCTATGAAATACGTCTTCAGAACCTTATATGATGTCCACATGACCATCACATTTTAATCCTATTTCCTTTTATATTTGAGCTTAATTTTGACATTTATGTGACTATCAAAAGATGTCCACATGACTGTCACATTAGTTTTTAACTCCCTATGAGTTGGACACTTGTTGTTTCCTGGTTCACTTTACTCCTACAAGTATAAATGAAAAGAAGACTTGAAAAATACTTTAAGAAACATATATAAAGGACCCTATATGAATATTTTAGATTAAGGTTTTAGTATTAATAAATATGGTTTGGCCATGGGCTAAAATCTTAAATTAAGCTTAAAACATAATGAAATGATTTTTAAGCAAGGCCACCACTTGGCAGTATGGTATTTTTTTTTAGGGAATTATTGTAAGGGGAATTGTGTGGGGTATTTTTTTCAAACAAAATGTTTGAGACAAAAAGTATAAATTAATTGAATTAGGGCAAAAGTCCTGAAGGATAGGATCATAGGGAAAAATACCTAGGAAAAAGTCCCAAAGGGCATGTGTGAAGGGAAAAGTTTCTTAGACAAAAATTCCTAATGAATAGGTTGAAGGGAAAAAGGAATAGGAAAAAATTCCCCAAGGGTAGGTGTGGAGGGGTAAGGGCCTAGGACAAGGTCTTGAAGGGTAAGTGACCAGTTAAAAAATATTGAAGGGTTTTTTTTTAAATGTTTGAAGGGCACTTCAAAAATTATGAAGGCAAATTTAAAAATTCTAAATAGTAGGTCAGCAAGGCAAAGGGTCATTTCAAAAGTCCTGAAGGAATTTTATCAGAAAAAATGGCTATAACAAAAAGGCTAAAGGATATATTTTAGAAAGCTTAAAGGGTAGGTTCAAAAGGTTGAAGGGAATTTCAAATTTTCCAAAGGGTAACTTCAAAATGTAGAAGGGTAGGTCAGTAAGGAAAAGTGTCATTTAAAAAGTCTAAAAGGAATTTTGGCAAGCAAAATGGTTGTAAAAAAAAGGCCAAAGGACATATTACAAAAATCTTGAAGGGTGGGTTTATAAGTTCAAAGGGCATTTTAAAAGTTTTGAAGGGTGATTTCAAAATGTCGAAGGGTAGGTCAGCAAGGCAAAGGGTCATTTCAAAGTCCTGAAGGAATTCTATTAGGAAAAATGGCCATAATAAAAAGGACAAAGGACATATTTCAAAAATTACAAAAGGGTCTACTTCATAGGGAATTCATCCATGAAAAAAATCTTGAAGGATCCACTTGGTAAAGGCCAAAGGGTTAAACTATTTCATTAGATAAAATGACTATGGAAAACAATCCCACAGACCAATTCCATTAAAGGAATTGTTTTAGATAAAATGTATATAATAATTTCTCTAATAAAGATAAGTTCATGACCAAAAAATCCCATAAGAATTCATGTGATTAAAAAATCCTAACAAAGACTAATAGGATAAGTCTAAAACAATAAGTATTAAAAGAAAAATTTCATAAACTCTAAAAGAATTCAAGCATTAGCCAATAAACATAATATACCAATACCATTTTACTAGAGTATGAAGGCCAATAATTAGCATTTTCCTAAAAAAATCCATAAACATGTAGAAGAGGGGGATAAAATTCAAGACCTTAGTCTAAAAAAATTGGTCCCTATTTCCTTATGGGAAAAGGGGTTGTGTTAGGTACCACAAATGGTGACTTACAAGGGGAATATTCCTGAGTATACAAGAACCCAAAACTTTGGATTTCAATCTTAAATCAATCATGAAGTGTGCCACAGAAGAATACTTAAATCAAAAACATGAAATAAACTCCTAAATTCATTCACATAACATACTTTCCATCTAATTCTTTGGATATGTGTGTCAAAATATGTAGTTTATTTAACCACTACTATGATGAGTTTTTCAAAGACTTTGATGGGTCTTTAGGTTTCATTCTAGTAGATATTAAATATTAAAAATAAGGGAAGCTCAGGTATTAATATATTGTCAACCATGCATCCACAGCCCTAATAGAGATACCTTGGGCTCCTTCTCTTCTCATTCTATTATATTATTTTGATCATGATGTGTGGTACATTGACATTATTTCATCATGTGAGCCTTTTGATTTTTTTTTAGATTTTTTATCTTTTGAATCCATTGGCTCTTTATTATTTTGTTTTGATTTAACTCTTATTTTGTTCTTGAATGGAAAAGAGAAGATTTGGAACCCTAGTGAGCTGTTATAATTATAAAATAAATTGTTACTAAAACATCCCTGCCACCTACACCTATACCCAAAATTATCACTTCTAACATGTATATAATGTGATAAGTGCATTTGATCCAATAAAATAAGAAAACTTTATAAATTTGTATGAAGTAATTTGAGAGAAACTTCCATATGCCTGGTAAAAGTATTCAATTGTGGCATCATTTAAAATAATCCATGATTACCTACCTTCATCTTAAAGACTCAAAAACATAGAAATACACCTAATTTGTAAACTAGTCCCAAAGTGTCAAATTTTTAATTTTTAACTTTTCCAAAAGTCATAAGCTCAGTTGGTTTGGATTTTAACTTGGTTATAATCAGAGAAAATGCTATTTTGATCATTAGAGAATTAAATAACAAATAATCTAAGAAAGAAAGAAACTAAACTAAGAAAACACTAAAATCTAATATAGAAAACAAAATACTAAAAGTAGGAAAGATTAATCTATAAAGTATGAAATTAGTATATGAAATCAAGAAACATAATTTAAGAAAGTGAGAAATATAATCTAATCCTATAGGCACATCCTTCTATCCCTCATTAGTTAGTAACATCAGTTGATGGTACATCCTTGAAGTAGTGCTTCAAGAACTATCCATTGACTAGATATGTAAATTCATTTCCTTAAAGGTCCTTTAGATGAAATGCATTATTTCCCATGATATTTGAAATTTGGTATGGTCTAATACATAGTATGGAAAACTTGTAATGTTATCATTTCTTTTCATGGAATTTACCCCAAAGCATCACTAGATCTAAAATACTAAATGCTTTTACCTTTGCTCTTTTATCAAACCACCTCTTAACCACATCCTAGTGTTTGTTGAATGTCTGTAAGGCCTCAGTCCTTGAATATTGACTTTGATTTATCACTTGATTCTATGTGGTCTTAAATGAACTGATAAGTGGGTAACTTCAGCATAATTGGGAATATAATCTTGCATCTATACACCAATTGGTAAGGTGAAGCTTTAAGGGCTTGCTTGTGTCTACTCCAATCTATCCAAGGAGCATACTTCAATAAATTATTCCAGTCCCTAGGCTTGTTTCCAACTAAATTCTTAATTACATCTATCATATTTTTGTTCATTGATTCTACAAGTCCATTTCCCTAAGGGTAATGGCTAGAATCTGGCCTAACAATGATATGGTTGTCATGTGTCGATTTAGTAAATTTTTCTAATATAAAATTTAGTCTATTGTCAAAAACCAAAGAAATAGGCATGCCAAATGTGGTTTTGATGTGTTCTTCCAAGAATTGAATCATATCTTATGCTCTACAATTATTTGTGGATATGGCTTCAGTCCATCTAGTTCAATAATCTATAGCAGTAAGCAAAAACTTATGGCTTACTAAGGAATTTGGGTTGATGAAACTAATGAAGTCTAAACCTCACTGATAAAGTTTCCATACTTCAAAAAATGGATGTAAATTCATTGTTGCATGTACTTCTCTCTTGGCTAAAGCTTCACATTCATGGCATGTTATCACATGATTTTGAACATCTTTGAAAATTATTAGCCAGTAGTATCCCATTCTTAAGATCTTTGGGTTGTGGTAATATTAGAAGGATGGCCATTACCTATATTTTGGTGAAAGTTATCTAATATTTATTATCTTCATCTATAGATACACACCTAAGATAAATACCTTCATAATTTCTTTTGTAGATATCTCCCTTATTAATCATGTAATGAGTAGTTTTGAGCCTCAAAGCTCTTCTTCTCTCTCTATTGAGCTCTGGGGAAAAATTTCCTATAAGTAAATATTATATTATATTATTATACCATTCTCCTTTAAATACTTAATCTTTTCATACCTCTTCAACCATGATGCATGAATTTGGTTCAATCATAAGCTAAACAATGCATTGCCCTCTAACAATCTTTGTAGGATTGATATCTATGTCCAATTATTTTAGCTTGGCCATCCATTTAACTCATCATTCTCCAAGATCATTCTATGATAGGGTGAACTTGACATCAGGATCAAGAATGATGGTAATAAATTTATTCCTAAAGATGTAGTGCCAAAAAAAATTCATGGCTTTGACAAGGGCAAAAATCTATTTTTTAATCATAGAGTACCTAAGTTTTGCATCTTTTGAGTTTATTATTATGAAGATAATTAGATACTCAGTCCCATCCTTATTCTATGTGATGATAACAACAATCTTATGCTATGAATAAAATGAGTATAGGTAGAAATATTTATTAAAATCTAGATCGATCAACATTGGATCTTATGATATTACATCTTTAATATCTTGGAAGGACTTTTAGGCTTCAATTGTCTACTCTATTTTGGCATCCTACTTTGGTATGGATTTTGGGGGTCTGACAATCTCTACAAATCCTAAGATGAACTTCTTTACAAAGTTAATCTTTTCAAAGAATTATTTAAGCTCCTTCTTGTTATTTGGTGGTTGATTTTTTCAAATTGCTTGAATTCTATTTGGATCAATGGTGATCCCATCCTTGGTGATGATGTGCCCAAAAATCTTTCCTTTAGTCACTCCAAATATACTTTTCTTTGGGTTTAATGAAATACCAAACCTAATGCATATCTTGAATATGGATTTTAGGTGACTTATGTGGTCCTTTCGATTCTTTGAAAATATTGTAAGATCATTAATGTAGACAATTATGCATTTTCCTATTAGTCCTTTCAAAGTGTGATCTATAGCATGTTGAAAGGTCTCTCCTACATTTATTAAGTTCAATGGAATCCTCTTACATGCATAAGTTCCACACTTCATGGTGAACGCCATCTTCATTTTGTCCTTAGATTACACTAATATGTGATTGTAGCTTGAAAATCCATCCAAGAAGGACATCATTTCAAAACCACTTACCATTTGTATCACCTCATCTAGAAAATGTAGGGGATAATTTTACTTTTTAGAATATTTATTTATGTTCATAAAATTTACACCTAATCTAATTTCACCATTCTTCTTTCTTACTAGGACCAAATTAGCTACCTAGGTAGAATGTTACACTAGGAAGATGCTTTTTGTATTTAAAAGCTTCTCCACTTCTCTCTAAATGAGAGGATATAGAATAAGATTGACTGGTCTTTGCCTCTATCTAAATGGTTTATGATCTATATTCAATGGAATCATGTGAGGGTCATAAAATTTTAGATCTTCATATGTCCAATAAATGACGTCCCTATATTGAGCAATTAAATCCTTCACTCACTACCTCTTTTATGGGGTGCAAATGAGGCCAATATTCACATAACACGAGTAATGTTTATCTCCTATATTTTCCTTTCTAAAGTTTTATTCATTAACGTTTGGTTATTTTAGCTTTTATGCTTGAGTATATATGTTGAATGGTCTTTCTAAGGATACCAAGTTGATTGGAATTTGATTCTCTTTGAGATGAAGAATGCCATCTTTGTTTGATTCATCTTGACATAGGTGATTAATGTCTTCATCATTGATGATTTGGGATTTGAATTCCTATGAATTGGTTAAAAAGTAAATAATCTATTGGTCATAATCAAAGACCTAGAAATTTTATATGTTATCTAGAATATAAGGACATGATACCAATTCAATTGAGAAATTTTTGACCTTAGATTCTTTTAGTGGCTCTAGATTAGCATCAATAGTAACTAATGAATTAGTGGTTTGATTTTTCTCTCTTGGAAGTGACATGATGTTCAAAGCTCAAATATTTCAATCAGACCCCACACTCTATTATTATATCTTCTCAAATATGTTAGCTTACATTGATATTTATTTTTTATTTGGTTGACCACAACCTCTGAGTCACTGAATATTAATATCTACTTCAAATTATTATTGAGTGCAAACCATAATCTCAAAATTAGAGCCTCATACTTAGATCTATTTTAAGTACATGGAAATAATAACATGTATGTTTCTATGAATTTTTTTACCTTATGGATCAAATAACTTGATTCACATGCCTAATCCTTGCTTGGATCTAGTACCATCAAATTTTGGAGTCCATATCTGACTGTAACCTTTAAGTTCTATCTTATGTACTTGATTTTAAATATTAATATTATAAATACCAAGGTTGGGAAAGTAATAGTAAAAGTATAAATACCAAGGTTGGGAAACTCATACTTTACCTCTTCATTCTTGACATTATAATCTATAATGGGATGCTTCACTATTAACTCTCTATCAATTATTATTTGATTTACAACTCATCTCTATGGAAACCATATATGAGAGAATTCCATAGAGAGATATTTATTTAGTGTTTTGGACTAATCCATGCTCAGTAGTAGACTTCAACCTTTAAGTATGTTCACCACTAGAATATCAATGGTCATTTGGACTCTTGTTATAGATGATACTTGAATATGTGCATTATTTAATTCTCCAACAACTAGGGCCATGGCATTATCTAGTTGAGAAACTATTCTCTTTGAGGGGCTTAGAGTGAGACCAAGATTTTAACATATGGATATAGGCATGATAGTTTTATATGATCTAGAATCATTCAAATAGCTATGAATATTATTACCAAATGCCCAGATAGTTATCAATAAGTGTGGAAATTATGGCTTGATCTTTTAAATGAAATTGACATCAACAACTTTCACTTTGTCTGTATATGCTTTAGTTATTTCCATAGGGGCTTTCCCTATAATGGACTTCTATAGCAGCTCCTTATGTTTAATGATATATTTTAACTCATGAAGAGTTATATTTACCTCAATCTTCTTCATATCCTTAGCAATATTGTATCCTCCTTTGATTGGTTTTTCTTTGTTCTACTTCTGATCACTCCCCTTTAGAGGAGTCAATAGTATGAGTGGATTATTACTCCTTAGATTGTATGTGCCTCTCTAAAACTAGTGGAAAGCATGAACTTCATCCATATTGTTTTCTATATCATTGCCATCATCACCTAGGAATGGAAACTCATGAGCTTTAAAGAACATAGTAGTGCTTGAAGAGCTAGGATCTAGATGATGCTCAAGTGGATTATACATATGATCTTGTCTAACCACCTCTCTTTGAAATATTTTGAATGTTGCACAAAATTCAACATAGTTGAGCTCACCATGCTCAGAAGTATTATGAATTTTGCACCAATTTGGAAGAGTCATATCTACTATGTTGATCTATAGAATCTTGTTAGGCTATTTAGGTATATTAAATGGTCTATTATATCTCTAGAATCTAGTATTCTAATTTCTAGCTAGGCCATTTACATTTCCCATCTTCCTTTGCATATTAAAGAAATCATTGTTTAACTTTTGAACCATCTTCTAAATAGAATATAATTCTACCTTTGTGAAATCTATACCTTGTAAAATGTCAATGGGAAGTGTAGCCACTTATTGGTTCTATTGATAACCATTGCCCATCACATGATTGTTCTAGTAGACAAAATTTGAATATGTTGTCTATGTTAGTGGAGGTAGTGTGTACAATTGGTTCTAATTAAATGTCAAGACATTTTTCCTTGCATGTGGAATTGGTTTTAGTGCCAAAAAACCATTATCGACATTAGGCACTTTAGGTGTTTAAGGATTGAGGTACCTATCTATGCTAATATAATCTTTGAATGCTAACTCCAAAGTGTTAGCCATAATTGCTTTTATCAAGAACACAATAGTGATAGGGTATAAGACATTATTTTACATTTACAATGCTAATGTCACATCTAGTTTATATCTTAGGGTTAATTAGTTGTACATATTATACAATCTTATGTTGAAATCATAGTTGGGCTCATTAGGTTCCCTCTTCATGTTGGTGAAGCAAGATTGGTGACTTGTCGAAACTATGCAAGAAAAGCTTCTTGGAATTCATCCCAAGAAGTGATTGAATTTTTTGTTAGAATTAAATATCAATCATAAGTAGCATCCATCAAAATAAAAGGGAATAATCTACATCTAAAATCCTCATCTACAAAATTCATTAATATTAAAGTAGATTTAACTGATTTGATATGTTCCTTTATTATCCTTGCTCTTGAAGGAGAAAAAGATATCAAGTAATTTTTGGGAATCCAAGGCAGATCATACAAGTCTCCTAGGATGGTGATAATAGATCCAACTAACTAGGGTTGTTGTTGAGCCATTGGATGATTAATAGGGAAAGGGTTCCTTATGAATAAGGGGCTACCTAATAGAAGGGTATTGTTCTAAACTATAAATATTGGCATAGTTTTATGTCTCCTATGATTTTTCAAGGGTGAGACCAAAAACCCAACCTAGGATTTAGATCTAATCACTCTCCTAGGTGACTCCAATATAACTCTATGAAAAGGATGACTATTACTATCAGGGGTGTTGGCCCTCATTTCTAGCACCAATTAGAGTTGTCAATGCATATTTTATGCACACCATAGCCTTAATGAGATAACCTCTAAAATTTTAGGATCTTAATGGAGGTAAAATCCACTCCAGAGTAAGAGTTTTAGGTATGCATTTTGGTACAACCTATTGATGGAATAGGTGGTAGGGCATGCAAGTTATTGATAAGGTTTATGGATGGAGGTGTGGTTCCTAAAGGTATTGAATCCCTATGTGAGATGGATGGATGTTTATATTCTAACCTAAAGTAGACAGGTCTCAAAAATAAACTCAAAAAAAGGAGAGAAGGGTAAAGTAGAAAAGAAGCCTCTATGGTTTTTAGGAATCACTTCCATGACTAGTTTTTAAAAGGAAAAGTGATCTCCTTATTACTAGAAAAATTGCACACACACATTTAGACATAGATAACAATTCTAAGGAAACAATGATGCAAAAAATTCAAAAGCCTTAGATAAAGGTTGCTCTTTTTAGGTCAACTATTACACACCTTTAATTAGGAGATTATGGCTTAGGCTAGTGAAGTATCTAAGGCACCTATTGCACATGCACAAAAAAATACATCCAAGAAAAAACTCATGCACAATCATAATTATGAATCAATTTGAACTTGACTATCTTAAATAATATATTTACCTATGTTTTAATAGTTGTTTCATATCTAAATATTAGTATATCAATCAAAATAATCAAGAATCCATTTACAAATTTTACACACTAAAGATTATTGAAACATATAACCAAAAAAAGTAACAAATAATTACACATAAATTGGAAATAAAATACATAAACACATTTTTTTAAGATAAAAATTGATGTTGCTCCTATATTAAAAAATTCTCTGACCAAAAATCCAAGTTGGATTACGATTGTTTATATAGACTTGTGGAAGGGGTTGCCTCATCTTCCAAGTTCATGCAAGGTAGTTACATCTGATAGTTAGAACATGAGCTATAACTATAGTCTAAAACCATATAAGAGTCTACTTATAGTTATCAATTTAAATTAGGCTTTATCAAGGCTATGTAACATTTGCATGTGTATAAAGATAGAGGCAATTTTTAACAATTATAGATTGAATTGCATGCAAAACTTCAAAGTGTGCACTACTTTCCAAAATTATTCATGCCTCCTTTTATAGGTTATGAGAATAACCTATTGATCTTTTGGATTAACTACCTTCAAATGAAACTTAGACATATGCATGAAGGACCAAAATCACTTTACCAATGTTTTAAAACTATTGACACTATTGTTAATTATGACTAATCTAAAATGTGTGTTTTGCATGCTTACCTATGCCTTTATAGAATCTAGATCTTCACTTTTATATTTGTTATTTAGATTAAGGCATGCATGTTCATACTCTAACTTAAATATGAGACCTGATGTCTATTGATAAATATAGCTCAGTTTTCCAAAGATATACATATTATTTCCATAACACCCTACTAGTTTTTAAAATGTGACACATGTCAACACCTAATTAAGTCCAAAATATTTGAAAATTCCATGTTGATCTTTCACTATTTATCTACTTGTACCTGAGTTAATGTAGTTTTTAGATATTAATGCTTTGACGCATTGACTCCCATGACTCCCATGAGCTTAACACTTGTCACATCCTCATTCCTTTTAAAAGTCTCTACTAATCTCATACCATCAAATCAATTGTATAAATCAATGTTGGACATCAATCTACTTGGGTCCACTAACCTTTATTTCTAAAAATATAATTGATGAGGCTAAATTTGATGTCTACACAATCATAAAAAACATCCTCATTACCATCGATGATGTCTACGTGACTGTCACAATTTAATCCTCTATTATTTTCTCACTGATCTTGAATTTAACATTTGTACAATCCTCAAAGACATCCTCATGACTATCAATAATGTCCATGTGACCATCATAATTTAATCCTATGTCCTTTCATCTTTGAGATTAATTTTGATATTCGTGTGACTATCAAAATACATCCACATAACCATCACATCAGTTTAACTCCATGCAAGCTATAAACATGTAGTTTCCCAACTTGCTCTACTCCTGCAAGTATAAATGAAAAGAAGACTTAGCACAATACTTTGGAAAACATATATAAAGGACCTTACATGAATATTTTATCCTAAGGTATTAGTATTAATAAAATATGATTTGGATGCTAACTAAAATCTTAAATTAAGATCAAAACATAATTAAATGCTTTCTAAGAAAGGGCACCAATTGGCAGTATGATATTTATTTTGGGGTAATTATTGTAAGGGAAATTATGAAAGGTAATTATTTTAGAAAAAATGTCTGAGACACAAAGTCAAAATGAATTGGCCTAGGGTAAAAGTCCCAAAGGATAGGCTTGTATGGTAGAATGCCCAGGACAAAGTCCCAAAGGGCATGTGTGAAGGGTAAAGTTTCTTAGATAAAAAGTCTGAAGGAATAGGTCAAAGGGTGAAAGGACTAGGAAAAAAGTAATAAAGGGTAGGTGTAGAGGGAAAGGGCCCATGACAAATTACTAAAGGGTAAGTGGCCACTTCAAAAATCTTGAAGGGTCTTTTAAAAAATGTTTAAAGAGCACTTCAAAACTTTTGAAGGGTGATTTAGAAATACCAAAGGGTAGGTAGGCAAGGTAAAGGGTCATTTCAAATGTCTTGAAAGAATTATCTTGAGAAAAATGGCTGCAACAAAAAATCCAAAGGACATATTGCACAAATCCCAAAGGGTAGGTTCAGAAGGTCAAAGGGCATTTCAAAAGTTCTAAAGGGTAATTTCAAAATGCTGAAGGGTAGGTTGGTAAGGAAAAGGGTCATTTAAAAATTCTTGAAGGAATTCTATTAGGCACAATGGTCATAATAAAATTTTTGAAGGACATATTTCATAAATCTAGAAGGGTCTACTTTGTGTGGCATTCACCCATGAAAAATTCTCAAAAGATCAGTGTATTTCATTAGACAAAATGCCCACAAAAAAAATTCCCATAGACCAATTCCATTGAAGGAATTATTTTGGAAAAAATGTATGTAATGATTTCTCTGATAAATATAAGTCCATGGCCAAAAATCCCACAAGAATTCATGCACAACAAAAATCTTGACAAAGACCAATAGGATAAGTGCAAAACAATAAGTCTGAAAAGATAAATTTCATAAGCTCTAACATAATTCAAGTGTTATTTGATAAAAACATAATATACCAATGCCATTTTTCTAAATTATGAAGGTCAATAATTAGTCTTTCCCAAAAAATTTACATAAACATATAGAAGAAGGATCTTAAAGTCAAGATCATAGTCTAAAAAAAGTGGGTCCCCATTTCCTTATAGGAAAAAGGGGTGTGTTAGGTACAATATATCTTACATAAATATATAATAAAAACCAATAGCATATGAAATATCTAGCCTAATAATGGTTATATAAATCAAACTACCAATAAGCTATCTATATAAAGTAGGGTTAATTTTTTCACATGTAGGTTTTGATTCAAGTTTTACACTAACTTTAGTATGAGTAGATTTAGTTTTATAATTAAACATATTAAACTCAAAAATAAGATTATGTGCATATTGAGATTGTGATACAATAATAGAATGTTTATCCTAAAATATATCCAATCTTAAAAAATGATACAAAATGCCTAAATCAACCATTTCAAACATTTGACTTAGTTTATTCTTATATTTATAAATTAAAATAGATAGATCACTAGTAATTAAAAGATCATAAACATATAAAATAATTAATATAACATGACCATTTCCAATTTAAAAAAAAATATCATTATCAGAATAGTAGCTAAAGAAACATAGTTATTTGAAAAAAGAAGTAATTTTAGAGTACCAAGTTCATGGAACTTATTTTGAACCATATAAAATTTTATTTAACTTATAAATAAAATATTCTCTATTAGGGTCAATGAAACTTATAGGCTAAATAATATATATTTCATCTTCTAAATCACCATTTAGAAAAATATTATTGACATCCATTTGGTGGACAACCTGACACTTTTGGGCTACAAGAGAAATAAGTAATCTAACAGTACTCATTTTTACTATATGAGAAAAGGTCTAAAAATAATCAAACTTAGGTTTCTAATTAAACTCACTAATAACTAATATTTATTTAAACCTATCAATTTTACCAATTGAATTATACTTAATTTTATACAACCAACAATATGTCTTTTAAGTGGATGGACAAGATCTCAATTCTAATTTTTAGTTAAGGCATTATATTAAACTTTCATAACAACTTGATTTATACATAAAATATTCTCAAACTTTATCAATTACTAATTTTTTGTCTCTTACAAGAACCTATTGAGTCTCAATATCTCCGAGTGCATGGCTTAAAGGGTGTACCAAAAAATGGGTGGATAAACCATTGGTGCTTCAAAGGATTGTTATCTCCTATGCCACCATTTGTTATCTACACAACCTTATCCTATACACTTACCTAAGATTTTCCTTCTCTCTTACAAACTCTACCAAGTAATTAACCACCTTATTTAGCCCCTTCCAAAGCTTAAACCCTTTTTTGACATTTATCAAACAATGTTGAGCTAGACTAACCCTATATTATAATTGATATTTACATGTTATGGGTATAGGTCATTCTTAGTCAACCTAGACTAGGACCTAACTTATTTTTATCAAATAATGATACGGAGTCAAATTAGGCTAACCTTGTCAGCTAAACTTTTAGAAATGTTTAGGGTTAGATTAAACTATATATACACATCCATTTCTATTATTTATAGAGACAACAAAGTTAACTATTCATTTATGATTCTTTACAATCTTCTCTTTGACCATTCTACTTGATAAGTTATTACTTAGGTTTGTATTTGGAGAAGAATCTTGTCTTGTGTAAAAAACTTGGATGTTTAGGTCTATCTTAGTGATCCTTACAAACTAAAAAAACCTCTTTCATAATACATTTGTCCAAGGGAGAGATTGAGTCTCAATGGGTTAGTATTTGAGGTAAGTATCTCTTACTTTACTCCTTTATTTTAGTAAATAAAAGTAGCATAAGTAATGTATTTTGAATATATTTCTCTCTCCATGCATTAGAGTTATATATCTATACATAGCCTAATTATAATTATTGTATACATGTTTACTTTTTATGTTTATTACCCCTACTTTGTGCCATAGGATTTTGTTAGCACTAGATTAGATTTTACTTTACTTTGCATATATTTAGAGCATATGGAAACATATGACCTAGATAGGGTTATTGCATGGTGTTTCTTGACTATAATCTCCATAACCGTCTCTAATGATATTATTATGGTAAGATATCCCTTGGTTAGGTCTAGAAGATCCATCTTGGTCATGACCTTGAATACATAATGTATCAACAAATGGAAGTGCAATTAGGATTTATCTTCTCTAAACTAGGTTTGATTAATAAGTCAGTTGTATTTTCCTTTATATAAATTTTAGTGAACCAAACATGGAATTTAACCCTTGTAGGTTTTATTTCACACATTCATTTTATCATCATAGTATATATTTTTATTTTTATAGTATCGTATCAAACCTATCAATACAATTTTAATAGTATGTATGTAGGTTTAACACATAATCACTCTAAAATGAATTTATTCTATTTGTGTAGGTCTCCTCCAAATATAGGTGATTAGATCAATCAACTTGACACAATCTTTTTCTTCAATTATAGGATTGCATACATATTCAAACTCTTTAACTCTATTCATAGTTTTTCTCTTGTAGTATACAAGGTTGTAGACATAGTCAAGTTAGTTGAATCCGTTGTAGATTATTTTTAGCATATAGGTTATGTAGACTTCATCAACCCAATTGAATATATTTGTAGAATATTAAATTTAACACTTGAGTAACATAGCATAAATTTTTTAAACTAATCATCTTAAAAACCACCAAGATACATTTTTACCTTCTCTATCATTTCAATTTTTCATTTTTAGTATTATTTTCAAAATTTTATAGTCTATAAAACTATAACCTTAGAAAAAACTAGGTCGATTAGTTTGACATGGTTTTGTATCCTATCTTCTCTCTAGAAGACATAGTTGACCTATTAGACTGTGTTCTTCTAGATCTTGATTTCATAGAATATTAGTGACCCTATCGACTATATTTTGTATTGTTTTCATACAACATCATTTGAACTAACTCTGTACTCTTCATAATCAAAATAATTAACCTATTTTGGTTAGTAATTAGTTCACTTTTCATTCTAGTTGCTTGCAATGCTTAGAGTAACAAACATAGATTAATTAGGTGGTTATTCAAATTACCAATTAAGTCACATTGATTTTCTCTTTTGCACACACTTTCAAATCAATTAACACAAAATACATTAAACATTTTCCTTCCCAAGGTCTACCTACTTTGATTTCATCACCAAGGGGGAAGCTGACTTGGTATTATGGTCAACTATAAACACATGGTTGATGGTATATATTGTCAAATAACATGTCACCCTTATTATTTTAGGATTTTGAAGTGAGGGGTTAAGCCCCAATACCAAGATAGTACCATTGCCAATACATATTCCTTTTAGCCTAAACTTCAAGAAACTATCCATAGATTGTTTTCTAGTTCCTTCTTTAAGCCAACTCCCCCTCACATTAATTTCAAAATTCGTTTTAAATTAACAACATTTAGGAATGATCAATTAGTTAAATTTTACATTCAATTTTTTTGCTTGCTCTTTGATTAATAAAGTTTGTATTATAAAACTTACATTATCTAGTGTTAGTGCAAGGTTTGTGTTGTGTGTTCCAATTATACAACCATATTAATTTAATTTATCATGTGCTTCATTTTATTTTCTTATTTATTATCTTACAAAAAAATTATTTATTATTTATTATTTATTATCTTACAAAAATTATCATCCTTGTCAACACATTCTCTTAAAAACTATCAATCTTACTTCCCTTCAGTACATAGTTTCTATATTCAATGGTGTATCTTTTTTAACCTATTCAATTTCCCCTTTTGAATTACATAGTTGACCTATTTGACTATGTATCTTTTTCATTTATTTTTTTCTTCATCTACAATACATAATTAACTCATACAATTATGTATCTTTCTAGCCTATTTCAATTTTATCTTTTATAAAACACAGTCAAATAATGCAACTATATCTTTTAAATCTTGTTATGTGGACCTTTTTCACAAACTATGTCAACCCAGTCGACTCTATACCTATTTGATGATACCATTTTGTGTGGATAACTCTATCCATGTTTTTTCTCCTTGCTTCCTAATTTTAGATTCTATCTTCAAGCATCATGAAATCTCCTATTAGAATATTTTTGGACAAAATGAATTCATTTAGATTTTATATGGGATGTTATTTTCTTCCTACCTTCACTTACCAAGAGGGTCCTCACTCTTAGAACACCTTTTCTCATCCCTCATATTTTTATTTCAACATGGTTCAAATCACTCCAATATATGAGATTAGTGGATTAGACCCTTTTCATACTTATCAAGATATTTCTCACCTTTAGACATATTACCATACTATGGGTGGGGAAAATTGATACAAGCCTAACAAATAACCCCATGGAAAATCTTCTTAACATCAATAACCTACCTTCTATTAATCCACCACCTAGTAATCCTCCCCCCTAATACCAATTTAGGGAATCCTCTGACCAACACCAACCCACCAATTGATAAAACTCAAATTATTGAATTGGTAGCATAAAAAATTAACATCATGCAAATATCTAACACCTCTTAAATGATACAACTAAAACATCATTTGATAAACATGGCTAATCAACCTCCAATTTTTATTCCCAAAAATAATCAAAATTTTATCCCTCCACCTCTTAAATATGTTACAAGAAATGTTATTCCCTAACCTATCATGTATAATAAAATGATTCAACACATTCAAAATTTTATCCCTCTTACTAAACAAATTTTACCTTCCAAGCCTCGTATTAGTTTTTCCTCTTCCAAAACTCATTAGAATTTTTTAGAGGAGATTAACTCTATGCCCTAAAAAATTCCTCTCATGGAGTTATTTCAAAGTTATCCCTATCATCTTAAATTCCTAATGAAACAACTCCAAGACATCAAAGAAACATCTTCCTTGTAAAAATAATAACCTTCTCACGAGCCTCAATGAACAAAAGTTCATACCATTGGAACTATTTATCCTTGTCCAAAAACTTCCATTGAATTCCTTGAACAAGACATGATCAATGATGAATTTTTTTTTGATCCAATGATCCACCTCTCCTTATCATAATAGCTATTAAGACCACCCTTATTTGCATAGTATTAGTAGATGAAGGGTCAAGAATTAATGTGGCATCTCTTTGGCTCATTCAAAAACTTAGGTATAACAAATATTATCTCAAGAAAACTCATTTAACATGTCATTTATTTGACAAGACCAATAAAAATCCACTTGGTTGTATTTGTCTCCCTCTTACTATTGGACCCAAAACTATACTTACTAAGTTTATAGTTCTTGATTTACCATTATCCTATAATATACTCCTAGGATGCCCATGGACTCATCACATTAGGGATATTTAATCTTACAAAAACAAATGTATCAATTTTATTCATAATGTCAAATGGTATAAACATGAGGTTAATCCTAATCCATGTAGTATTCATCTTGCCAATCCTAATTCTCAATATCAGATTCCCACTATTCCAAAAATTAATAGTGCACCTTTACTTGAAT
Organism: Torreya grandis; assembly: GCA_037957365.1. Classification (NCBI taxonomy): domain Eukaryota; kingdom Viridiplantae; phylum Streptophyta; class Pinopsida; order Cupressales; family Taxaceae; genus Torreya; species Torreya grandis. Next base: position 107,961 of record JARHVA010001658.1, on the reverse strand, counting down.
TTATCAATATGAATATAGACGTATAGGTCACTCTTTCTAATTTTGATGATGTGAACAAAATAGTTTATAAAATACATATAATACTATCAAACTACCTCCTTACATTTTAGAGTGGCTTCCTCCTTCCTTGTTACCTCATGATCGTACCATCCCTCTTATTGATGAGATCACTAATTTCCCTCCTCCATGTAATGCACATGAATCATATTATAATAAAGATGATTTCACTTGTATTGACTATGGAGTGGCCAAGTTATTTCAATACCCTTTGATTATATCACCTCATAAATTTAATGATTTAGGCATCTTACCTTTGGAAGTTCCTTTACAAACACAAGCATACACTATCTCTTCCACCTATGATGATAACTACATTATGCCCAAGCTCAATCAAGAGACTTGGATGTTCAACACTATCATAAAACCTTAGCCAAAATACATTATTTTATCCATTATGTTCACACTATTTCCATAGATATTAAGTTAGAACCTGAAATTCATGTACCTCTAATTTATTCTCCACTTACTGATACTCCTTAGGTGGTTAAGCAAATATCACTTCTAAAAACTTATATATATCCTATCACACTATTTATTATACCAGATCCTCTACCCATTAATTATTCTAAATATATGCCTATTATCAATTTAATTAAAACTAATCAACCTTCCTCCATAGTTTTACCTATTCTTAAGATCACTATTTGATGCCAAGGCCACAGATATATGCTAGATAAATTATGAGTATGATCACCATGGTAACAAAATAATTGATTTTAAAATAGATGTGGAATATCATGGACCTCTACCTACACTACCTAGTAATGAATCCATCCTTGGATTACTCTATACTTGAGAACCTCAACTTCCTCAATGACATTTCAAACTTGGGAATTTTAACAAAAAGGCACATCACTTTAACAACTAAATTACTAGCATGGATCCTAAAATCAATCCATTTACTATCTTCCCAATGCGCCATATGATTTTCAACATTTAAATGTTATGTTTATTAAAGAAACCAAAAGAATAAAATATGGCACACCCTCATGTCCTCTCCTTACAATAGTTTCTAGGGAACTCATGTCGATCGAGCATGATAATTTTAGTATTTTGTTTTTATAAATATCATGATAATTTATCTTGGTAATATGAGGAAATCTATGGCATTTATCTTATTATTGTTATGAACAACATAATCACATACCCTGATGCCAAACTTATTCAATAAAAATAGCATAAATTTCCCCCCAAAGTTTCTACCCTATGTTATAAAGAAACTATCAAACTATTAGATGCAAAGTTTATTAAATATATAGACTATTATGAATTGGTATAAAAAATTGTTCCCATTCACAAAAAAATTACCATGGTTATTCACATCTATATCAACTTCTGCAACCTCAACCTCACTTAAACTAAGGACAATTTTACATTACCTTTGATAGATTCCATTATAGATTCCACAACTAGATACAAATTGTTGTCCCTCATGGATTTTTTATTAGGCTAAAATCAAATTCATATCATCCCCAAATACTAAAATAAGACAACATTCTTTACTGAATGGGGCACCTATTGCTATGTTAAGATGCCCTTCAACCTTAAAAACAATAGAGCTACCTAACATCAAGTTATGACCCACATTTTTTGTGACATTATACATAATATTATGTAAACCTATGTGGATGATCTCATCTCCAAATCTAAAAGTCATAAAACCCATCTCTTTGATCTATCCATCATCTTTTATTGCCTCATCAAGTGCAAAGTTATACTCAACCCCTACAAGTGTGTTCTTGGTGTTACATCTAGTAAATTGCTAGGGTTCTTAGTCTTTCTTCATGGTATTAATGTTAAACCCACTAAAATCAATGCTATAGTCAACATTCCTACTCCTCACTCTATTCCAAACCACCTATCACCTCCAATATCCCACTAATGCATAATTTTTAAATAAATATTTTGCTTAGATATTTTCCTTCTTATCATATTTCTATATGTTATCCTAATAAAACTTTTTCAAGATTTCTATATGGGTCTCACCCTCTACAATAGTCTCTTATTTAAAAAAATCTTAGTTCCTTCTTTTAGTCCTTTGGTTTCTTATTCCCATGAGTTGTATTTTAATAACATGGATAGAACCCAGTCTTCCTTCTGAATTCCATTCACATTCATAATTTTTTTTTATAATGTTTTTTCCCCCTCTTGGGTTTTCCTTTTATGTTTTGTAATGTAAGACCATGGAAAGGACTAGGCCCTCCTCACAAATATCATTTATACCATTTTGTTTTCACATGATTTACACCCACTTGGGTTTCTCGTTTATTATTTATATTGTAAGACCATGGATAAAACTAGGCTCTCTTCATAAAATCACCATTTTATTTCACAACACATTTATTAAACCTAGTGTTCCTTTTATAGAATGTTAAGAAATGGTTACCAATTTGTGATCCTATAGTCCTATCTTTAGATTTTGTTTCTTTTGTAGATAAAAATTTCATAACAAACTATGTTAACATGTTTTAATACACTTAAAACATTCTTATGATATTTAATCATACTTAATTATCATTGTATCCCTTTTAAACTTTGTCACATTTTTTACAATTTTAAGTAACTCAAATCATTTCATGTTCATTACCCTTGATTTCCTTTTCTTTCATTCCACTTTGAAGAAAATAAGGTAGAAGTCAATATAGTAATTTTATTTCACATGAATTAACAAGACTTGTAGACACCATGCTCTCTAAGTTCTCTTTCTTGAAAACTAATTCCAAAGTTTTCAAATGATAATCATCTTTATCACCCATGTTTTGCTCTTTGAATCCATATGGAGGAGGAATAAAAAATCCATAAAAAGTTAAAATCCAAATAATTTAAAACAAAAGGTAATGATCACAAGGTAACATACAAAATCAATATTAAAAATCACACCAAAATATATTATTTATATCACATCTCCTATCTCTAATTGAAGTTCAAACTCCATAGTTAGCCTCATGATAGATTTGAGGTCCATAAGGGTGCGATAAGCCAATAGATTGGGATAGGAGAATTAAAAATAAAAGCTTATAGTGCTACATAATTTCTCACACAAGTACCCAATATTTGTAGTAGACTGATGGTTATATAAGGAGTTGTGAGGAATCAATAACATGTTGTGGGAAGGTAGGTCCATTTTACTTTTCATGCATATAGCCTTCATGGGATGATATTCATACTTCATTTTATGACCCAATATTTTTATGGTTAGGAAAAGTTCATTAGAGTCCTTAATGTCTAAATCCTCATATTTTAACAAACCTAATTCTAAGTCTATTAAAATTCGATAAAGATTTTCTCTACCATGTTTTTTCCTTCATTTCCCCACCACCCATTTCATTCCCCGTTGACAAGCAAGTTTGATTTTAAATTTTTTCCCACTTCTATATTCCCTCTTAGTCACATATTAAAACATGTTAGCACTAATTTGTTTTAGTTTTATCTATATTTAAAATAAAATAGTATGCTTGAGTGACTATTTATTACTTTCTTTATACAATTGCTTTATATTTCTTGAATTGCATTGATTTATTTGAAAATTGTCTAAATTATCATACTCCCTTTTTTGGGACAACTACATTAATTTCTATTTTTAGTAACTTTTTCCATTTTTAAGTGATGTTGTCTTGTTAATTCTCATTCACAAATGTTTTTTTTCCATTTTATGCACTTTTTCCATTAATGATTGAGTAAGGATTGTTACTTCTCACTCATCAATGTTATTTTTCCATTGCTTGCCCATCTTTATTTAAGTAAGGATTGTTACTTATTTTAAATTAATGTTTGATTACAATTTTTAATTATATCCTTAGTTTGAATTTTTTTTTTAACCTTTATTACTTAAGGTATACTTGTTTGATTTTCTTGGTCATTTAGTAGCCTTCGTTTTTCAATTACATGATTTACTCTAAATTTGACTTGGTCATTTGGTTATAACTTATAATTTATCACCCCAAATTACCAAATTTCCAAGTAAATAATGCCTAAACCATTTCAATTAACTTGGATTTTTATGTTTTTTGTTTTTTCTCTTTAGTTTTGTATCATTAGGTTTGTCTAAAGTAGTTTTTATGCCCTCCACAATCAAAACTACAAAACCTAGAAACAAACCTCTAGTGATAAGGGTAAGTTAAGGTACCATTCATTAATTTTATGTTAGTTATTTCATTTAAATAATTTAATTTTATTTATTTTATGCTTTGAAATAATTATATTTATTTATATTAAGTGTTATATGTTGCTATGTTCTTTTCTCGAAGCACCACCCCATATTGCACCTAAGTAACATGTGATGAGCTTTGAGTGGGGCATATGTGTATACATAATATTTTAAAAATTTATAAATTATTGATGCTTTATCTCTTTTATAAACTCATTGATTCTCAATATCTATAAATGCATGCTCTAAAGGGTAGACTAGGAAAGGGGTGGGCAGATCATTGGTGCTTCACAGGATTATTGTCCTCTATACTACCACTTACTATCTACACAACCTTCTCCTATACACTTCCCTAAGATTTTCCTCCTCTCTTGCACACTCAGTAAATAAATTCATCACCTTAATTATCTCTTTCCTAATCCTAAAACCTTTTTTTTTAATTTATTGAATAATTCATCACCTTAGTGATATATATACATTACGAGTCTAGGTTAGCTTTAGCTGACCTAGACCAGAACCTAACTTTTTTTTATGAAATAACAATACAACATCATATTGGGATGACCCTATTGTCTATACTTACATAAATTTTTAGGTTTAGATTCATCTATATGTACAAATCCATTTTCATCATTTATAGAGATAACAAAGTTAATTATTTATTTATGCTTATTTACAATCTACTCTTTGACCATTCTACTTGAGGAGTTATTGCTTAGGATTTATACTTGGAGAATAATCTTATTTTTTGGAAAAGTATTGTATAGTTAGGCCTATCTCAATGATCCTTAAAAATAAAAACAACCTCTTGCAAAGAACCTTTTGCCAAGGGAGATAGTGAGTCTCAGGGGGTTCATCTTCAAGGTAAATATCTCTAACTTTACTCCTCTATTTTAGCAGATAGAAGTAGCATAAGTAATGGATTTTGAATATATTTCTCTCTTAATTCACTAGGGTTATATATATATATATATATATATATATATATATATATATATATATATATATATATATATATATATATTCTATGCACATTTACTTTTTATGTTTATTACCCTCACTTTGGGTCACAAGCTTTGTTGAAAACTTGATTAAATTTTACTTTACTTTGTATATACTTAGTGAATATGAAAACATAGGACCTAGCTAGGGTTATTGCATGGTGTTGCTTGACTAGAGGATTTGTAATCCTCTATAGTGATATTATTGTGGTAATATATCTCTTGGTTAGGTCTATTATATCCATCTTGGTAATGACCCTGAATATCTAATGTATCAACAAATAGAAGTGTAAGTAGGATTTATCTTCTTCGAGCTAGGATTGATTAATAGGTCAGATGTATTTTTCTTTATATATACTTTTCATCTATCATATTTAATGGATTAATCAAAATATTGAGTTTCACATTCATAAATAGTCATTAAAGCATGATAATAATATTGACTCCTGGTTAATTTATTAATATTATCAACATTAGAAAATTGAATCAGATATTCAACCCATTTAGGTATTTTGGATTGAACATAAAACTCAAGGGGTTACTTAGACTTTAAGTTATCCAAATATGGATAAAATTTCTCTAGATTATTAGTTTCTTTATAAGGATAAATAGGAGATTTAGGTTTGTCAAAGGAATAACGTTGAGGAGGTTCCATAGAGGGCTCACAAAAATCTTTTTCAAGAATAAGGACATTCCTATTATCAATGATTTATATTTTAGATGGATCATATACTTGAAAAAAAAATTATTGCCTCCATAACTTAAAAAAAATTCAATAATATCAAGTGGGATCAAGATTCTTTTTTTCAACTTTAGAAACAAAGATAGAAGCAAAACTACCAAAGATCCTAAGATGAGCCACACTAGGTTTCTTTTTAGACCACATTTTTAAAGGAGTATAAAGATGCAAGGATTAGTTAGGAACCCTATTCAGAATATGCATAGTAATATTCATAGCATCAGCCCATAATAACTTAGGACCATTTATAGAATGCAACATTATTCTATCTATTTCTATAATGGTGCAATTTTTCATTTTAACAATACCATTTTGTTAAGGAAAATATGGAGTTGTTAGTTCCTCTGAATACCAAAAATAATTAAAAAAGAATCAAACTCTTACTATTATATTCACCACCATTATCATATATTAATATCTTAATATAAAAACTATACACATTTTTGACAATAGATTTAAATTCCTTGAATTTAGACAACACTTCAAATTTATTTTTAATAAAATATGACTAGATAATTCTCATATAATCATCTATAAAAGTAATAACATAAAAATAACCATTAAGAGATACAACTTCAAGAGGTCATGTAACATCACTATGAATTAATTCTAAAGGATGAGAGGAATTCACTACATGATTCTTATGAAATGGATTAGTATGTTGCTTATCACATAAGCAACCCTCATAATTTTCATGATGAGAATAGACGGAAGGTAAACCAAAAACAAGATTATGAGAATATATATCATGTAAAATTATAAAATTAACATGTCCTAATATTTCATGCCATAATTGATATTCATTCTTACTATGCAATGAAAGTAAACATGTAGAAGAAGTAGTAAAACATGTATAAGCTATTATTTTGAACACCTTAACTAATAAAAGATTTAGATTGAATTATAATCGACCAAATATCTTTAAGCAATGTTATAATTAAATTATAATTCATAATTTGAGGTCAAGATAAAAAAATTCTTAAGCTTAGGTACATATAAAACATCATTAATAATAACATTTGTAAATTTTATCTTTCCTTGCTTAGTTGATTCTAAAAATAAATTATCTCCTAAGTAAATATTTTCAAAGATATATCTAGAATAATACAAAATATTAGATAATAAATTAATATGGTGCAATGCACTAATGCGTATAATATATTCATTCTCATTTGAAATAAATAAATCATAATAGAAAATAATAGCATTTGAATTCTGATCCTAGTTGTTATTTTGATTAGGGTTTAAATTATTCTATTTGTTTTGATTATATTTCTTCCATTTTTTATTTTTTTAAGATTTATTTTAACTCTATCTTTGTTTTTATAACATGTTTTCCTTTTGTGACCAAATTTACCACATAGATTGCAATTCTCATTAAACATAGATTTATGATTCTTATTACTAGATCTCTTGTTCCTATTTTTACATTTAGAAAAATTAGGGTTAGGTTTCTAGTTTCTATTTTCTTAGAAATAGGGTTGAAATAAATAATTTCATGAGTGGTATTATATTTATAATCAAAATTAGACATCACTTGCTCTTCTTGAATCAAAAGAGCTAACAAGGTAGTGAGGTCTCCAATTTCTTACTCTGTTTAGTACTTTAAATTCAGAATTAGATAAAATTATGATTTTTTTCATGAATATTAAGTTGAATAATAAAATAAATTAATTGGTATTGAATCAAATTAAAGTTACAACCATCTAACTAAGCTTTAATATTCTTAATTTTAGTAAAAAAATTAACAACATTTTAATCACCTTTCATAGGTGTAGTCAACAATTCACAAAATTAATTTGATAATTTTAAAGAAATGAGTTCCCTCATGCATAGGATCAAGGATTTTCCAAGCATATATATAATACTATTGATTACTAATGTGGAGTAGGAATTCATGCTTAATACTCCAAAAGATAATTTATATGGCTTCTTACAATTTTTTTTGAAATATATTTGAAAGCTCAAGTGTCAAATGTCCTAATAGAGATTTTTATCTTGAAAATAATGTTCCATATATTTTATTCCATAAATTATACCTGAACATTAATTTCATATATGTTATAGTTAGATCCATTGAGCATTTGTGATTTATCTAGTATAAGATTAGGATAAGTCATTATTTACCTTTAAAATTGACACAACACTAGATAAAACCTAAATTTGAACCCTTTTTAAATGTGAATTTATACTTTATTTGAAAATAAAATAAATTTCAAGTGTAAAAAAAAATAATTGTTCAAATTAATGCTAGACAAAATTAAAAAATTGTGAAAGATTGCAAAAAATAAGGTGTCATAAGTGTCATAAAAATATAATAATGTAAGAATAATTATTGAAAAAATGAAACTTATTTAATTTTATTTATAAATTTTTCTATAATAAATCAAAGCACAAGCATAAACAATTAAAATTTGTTCAAATATATGCTAAACAATGTAAAAAAATTGATGTAAAATGCACTAATTTATGTGTCATAAAAGTCGTACATAAATTTTTTTAAACATTATGAATAAAAAAGGTGTAAAATGTATAAAATGGCATTTAAAAATAAAAAATGGACCACAGTAAATGTATTTTAAATGTTCCAAAATCTAGGAAATAACTAATCCCACAATTATGCTTGACAACATATTTACTAGGTCAAATATCGCATCAAGGTTGATTGGTTTAGGGTTTTGAACATGAGAAAAAATGGTATGTAAACTAGAAAATAAAATTCAAAATTAATAAAATTTAAAAAATTAGATTGACCAAAAAGGAAAAGAGTTGGTGGTTTTTTAACACTAGAACTCTTCCTTATAAGGTTTTAGCAAAATTAGAACCACCAACTCAACTACGAACTTACTTAAGATTCTACATGTACTAATTTAAATTTATAAATTTTTTATCTAATTTAAAAAATAATAATAATATATAAATAAATATATATGGTGCATGTAAATTAAATAATAAATTAATTTAACTTTTTTAACTTCTGGATTAAAACACTTAGCCAAGGAATGTGGGACCAGGGTTACTTATGTGGAAAATTTTATTTTAATAAAACATTTATTTATTAAATATATCCATAAATTATATACTAAATTTTTTATTTCTCATTAGTTGGTTATAACACTTATGTAGGTGAAAAAATGCTCATAGTAGATTGTGTAGGCTTCTAACTAGATTTAAACTTTAAGAATATTCCTTAAATTGCTTTTTAGCACCAAAACAACTTCAAAATGAAATATTTAGTGAATAATTTGTTTTATCACTCCTCCAAGATGTATAGGTGTGTTAAAGAGGCTTATAAAAAATTATGTGGCTGAATAGAAGATTCTCAGGCTTTGAAAATGATTTGAGACTACTTAAATATGCATAAAATGACCTCTTAGAGAACCATATCTCTTGAAGAATGATTGAAATAATTTATTTATGTTTTTCTTCCTTGTATAAGCCATACAAGAATATTAATGTCATCCCAAGAATATTGGAGATTATTTTTAATGCTTGAGTTGCCCTCTGGTTACTTTATAGGGATCTAAGATGACTGAAAGAAGATATAAAGCATAGAAGTTTGAAACAACCTTCAAATACTGCTAGAAAAAAAACCTCCCTCCTATGGTCGTATCAGGGCCATACCAAGCTTGAAATTTTTTAATTTGAATTTTAATATATTGTAATTATGAATACTCCACAGATAAATAATTCACAATGGTCTTGATAATCAACTATGCATCCCCAGGCTCTGATTCCATGAATAAATAGTATGTAATATAATATATATACAATTTACATAGATTATCTACATATACAATTAATCAACAAAGAACATAGAGAAAAATGACACAAAATTTAGGTGGGAAAACCTCTAATGGAGATGAATAACCCATAGTTGATATTCAATATTGAGAAACCATAATACCCCAATACCTCTTCCTCTTTTCACTTCTTAGACAATCTTAAAAAAGCCCAAATGTTTGTCTCACATAAATATAAATTTATAATTCATAATGATATTTCACAATAGGGGTACAACCCTATTTATAGTGAAATGTGAAGGAAGGTGACCGCTATAACCAATGGGTCCAACCATCTAAAAAATACATTTAATAATATTTATAATTATTAAATAAATATAATTATATTATTTATTTATATGAGGTTTCCAAATCATGTTAGTACAAAATATATTATTATTTTTTAATTAACTATTGTGGTAAACTAAGGGTAAATTATGCTCAATTCATTTCCCTTCTTGGAGGATTGGATATGTGAGTAGTGATAAATCATCAAGGGGTGATTGAGGTCAACTCAAATCTTTTTCTTACATTCTTTCAAGTTATCAAATTTCCCTTAGGGTTTTAAAGATAAGAAAATACAAATAGTGATTTATACAGAGTAAAACCCTAATTTTGATATATCAAATTAATCAACATTCATATTTATAGAAGGCTTGGCAACTAGTTATTAACACAGTCAACTTGGACAAGTACAAAGTTAATGGAATCAAACCCATTGCATTACAATCCTCTTATAATTATCATGTCCAAAGATAATTTTTTATCATTTTTTTGATCTATCATTTTCATAATTCTACTTTTTATGTTTTTCCTTGCCTATCATATGTTAAGGTCAACTGGGACAAATCCATAGTCAATAGACTCAAGCACATTACTTGTTATCCACTTCTAGAAAATTTATCCATGTTCGATTTCTGATCCTAAACCTATGTAATCACTTCTTCCACTCTCAAATATTCAAAATAGTCATCAAAAATTTATTTACAATCTAAGTATAACCTTTCTTATATTTTTATAAATAGTAGTTTTATATATTTAGCAATTCGTTAAAATCAGAATAGTTAATTATTTGACATCTTTGGCTTTCTAATATTTCTAGTTTTGCACCTATATATATATATATATATATATATATATATATATAATTAGAATAGTTAATTATTTGACATCTTTGGCTTTCTAATATATATATATATATATATATAGGTGAAAAACTAGAAATATTAGAAAGCCAAAGATGTCAAATAATTAACTATTCTGATTTTAACGAATTGCTAAATATAGAAAACTACTATTTATAAAAAATAAAGAAGGGATATACTTAGTTTGCACATAGATTTTTGATGACTATTTTAAATATTTGTGTGTGTGTGTGTGTGTGTGTGTGTGTGTGAAAAATAGGGTAACCCATATTAGTTAACCCAAAATAATGTTTTTGAGACTTTTCTTTCTAATTTCGTTTTTTAATTTTAACTTTCTTTTTTCTTTGTTTTCTTAGATAGTATGTTCTAATAGTTTTAAAAATCATAGAAGTTGTCATTATGTGTAAAGTGGTCTTCAAATTTACTTGAACCATGGTGTGATGGGTATTAACCCAATAATTAGTGTGTTATACATCATTATTTATGGGTTCTAGTTTTCATGTACCTCAAAGTATATCATAAATTCCTAAGGTTTTATTTTCAACAATAAGAAGGATATATCTATTTTTTATTATAGTTCACTGGTAAAAATTATCCTTGAGAAGTTACTCTCAATTTACCCTAAGAAATGGGATAGTAAATATATGGTAATGGTGGATTACTTCATATTTTATTCACCATATATAACTTAAATCATTATATCTAAAAACCTACAAAGAAAACACACCCTTAACAAGTTTCACCCTTTAATCCTTATTGTAAAATTTTCATAATTTCCATTTCAAATCATAGTAATAACGGATATGTTTGCCTAAAATATTTAAATTTTAGTATAACATGATGTTTTAATCTCCACATTGTTATTCATATATATATATATATATATATATATATATATATATATATATATATATATATATATATATACATATATATATATATATATACATATATATATATATACATATATATATATATATATATATATACATACATATATATATATATATACATACATATATATACATACATATATATATATATATACAAACATATACACACACACACACACACACACACACACACACACACACACACACACACATATAGAGAGAGAGAGAGAGAGACACACACACACATTAATCAAATCCAAAAATCATGAAAAATCTAAAATGAATAATGTACAATCTCAAACCTTTTTCAATACATTTTGTTGTAATATCTAATCTGATTTATTATCTATCACTACTAGATGTCAGTGGGTGAGCATGACTCAGTTTGTTCCTCCTACTCCTTAATCTCAATGTTATATTAGTCATTGTATTAGTATTATTATTTACCCAAGGTTCATTTTATATTCTAGCATCCATCTTGTTAACACTAGATGAGGTTGGATAACTTGCCCACCACATCAGAGTGAGGGTGGTCAACATGTTCTTCCATAATCCCCACCCCACCCTAAAAGATAATAAAATAAATTTAATGGTTAAGATATCATTTTTCAATTTAGGAATACCCCTAATAAAATTTTTATTTTAGAATTATTAAAATATCAATAATTTACAAAGATATCATATATGATGTTTTATGCAACACAACTCTTCCTAGTGATACATAACCAACATAATTTACTCTTATCATGACCAAAATCAAGGATTTCAACAAACTCATCACATTCAATAATAAATGCTTACCTCCCAAACACAGTGTAGAATAAGATTTTCCACTATTCATTTAAGGACAAATATATAGAAAGGCCATCAAGAATGTTTTGACTAACAATGGTTCAAGCATGAATATTTTTAACTCTATTATCATACAATAATTGGGAATTAATATGAACAATATTCAATAATCAAATCATAATATTATATGATTCGATAATAATCCTCATCAAACACTTAGAGCTATCACATTGGATTTAAAGTAGGCCTCAAAATAGTGTCTATTATTTTTGAAAACATACCCAACCAATTACACTATAATTTAATTTTTTAGAAACATAGACTCACACCATGGATGTTTTACCTTATATAGTCACAATGCTATCAATTAAAATCAAGAAGTTAATACACATATCATTTCACAAAGAATTGCATATATCAATATATATGATGGATATTATACTATATGATACATATTTTAGATTGTACAAAATGACTCAATCATAATTCAAAGATCATTCTATTATAAGACATGTGCAATTGATCACACCTGATTGCATGCATACATATGAGGTAGGTGAGATAAGAACATAACATGATAAATAACCAATAATAATTGTAGTCTAAATTTTAGATTCACCTTATATTACTATTTTTAACAATAAAAACCTAAAATATAAACAACATCAAAAAGAGGGGATAAAAGAGATAATCTGATTGCTATAGATATTCTTACCATCATTTTAACTCTTTATAGCTCCTCTTCAATATTTACAAATAGATTCTCGATGTAAAATAGATGGATGTTAGATTGCTTACCTTTACTTGATAATGACTTCTAATGGAAAATTATGCTTGATAGTGGCTCTTGATGGATGCAAGAAGGATGGTTATGGGTAAATGATAGCAAGATAACATCATGTTTTCATATTAGTTTCCATGTAGGAAGGGGGATTAGTTATATAGGGAGTGGAGGGAAGAGTCAATGGCTCAAATTCAATTTTGAGCCATTGAGATCAATGGCTAGGATATTTTCAAGGAATTTTAAATTCCTTAGAAATATCTAGAATGGATAATTCTAGAGGAAAAGGGGATAAAATGGAGGATATTTCTATAATTATCCAATTCTAGAAATCTCTACTAGGGTTTAGGGATTTAAGAATAGCTAGGAATAGGGTAGTAAATGGGTAGGTAGAATAAATTGTATTTTTAAATTGGCAAGTGGCTTAGGGAGTAGGTTAGTAGGTAAATAGGTTTTTTTATTATATTATTGATGGGGATTAATTTGTTATGGGATGGAATAATGTTTGTATTATGTAGGAAAAGTAAATGGGGATATTAATTAATTAACTAGGAAATGTAGTTATAGGTTAAATTAGTGGAATTAGTATAATTAGAGGGGTGAGTGGATTTTAGTGCATATATTTTGCCCCTATTTGAAATTGAATTGTGAGTGAATTATAGGAGGGAGTAATTATATTTAAAAGAATATCCATAATCATGTGGATGCAATGTTGTTAGTAGGTATGATTCCCCCTTAAGGAAGCATGTGGAGAGAACTAACCCGGATGGTCACTAAAATAGATGTTCCAGGGGAGGGATGAGACTAAGATAATAAAATGGGGTTGGTATGCTCCATTTAATGACATATATATGATTGATATGCTCCATGTTTAGAGATAAAGGGATAAAGTGGCTCATTTATGAGATGGGTTCTATAAAAACAACCAATGTCTAGAAAGGAACTTGATTGATAAGACTAAATTCTCAAAATTGAGAAATTATTCACTAAATAAAAAGATGAGATGGATACAAGCTTATGATAAATCCCATAGCAAGTACACATTCTAGGGATAGATTGAAAACTAGTAATGGAGATAAATTACTTAATTAATGATAGGGAGCCACTTTACATAAGATTCATAGCTTAAAATGATGTGTCATTATCAAATGACTACTATGATGATAGGATGGGGATGAGGGATGAAGAGTTGCTGAGCTATACCTAGGCACAAAAACATGACTAGGTGTTACCTACATTGTCTTAGGAGACATCAGGCTAATGTAGTTTTGACTTCAGATTCAAGTTATAAATGGAAAATCTATGCCCCTAACAAGTTTAGAGAGGATAACTAGTGACTGATTGGGATGTTCAAGGGATGGAACATGATTTGGATGTGATAAGGTTGTGGAAAAAGGACTATTAGGGGTTAAGTGGGGCAAATAGGGGAGGGGTGGAGGGGGAAATAGGACAAAATAGTAAAAATAAATTTGTTTGAACTATTATCTTGAGTGAAAAATTATTCCTGAGCTAAAATCATGGACCAACTATCCTGATCTTCCCATCATAGTGAAAGAGTCTAGGAGTTCTAGAGACCTATAGAGGTTGGACCATTGGTGAGTAAGAAACCTTAATATTATATTTTTTTATCAAATTTTCATTGAATTTTTGGATTTTTGGCATGAAGTTGGGCTATGCATGTTGTGGGTGCAATACCATGACTGAGGGTAGTGCCTTCAGTTGTGATCTTATAGTCATAACTTGTGGCATTATATAGGGAATACTAAATTTTCAATAACACCAGACTAGAGTCATGGTAATGCAAAATCACAAGTTTAGAGCTACAATATTACAATACTACAAGTTAAGTCTTGAGATTTTACAATATCATGGATTAGGGATTTGTAGTTTTGCATAACCATGTAGTTGTGCAAAACCATGGGATATAAGTGGTAGTGTGGGAAATACCATAGGTTAGGGCATACATGTGAGTTGTAGTTTTACCAAGGTTAGAAAAATTGGTTAAGGGGTGGAAGATATATTAATGGGTATTAAGCGATATGGAGACATGGTTAGGGTTAAATAGTACAGGGGGTATTAGAGATAATTAGGGTTAATGTGATTAGGTTAGGTGGTTTATAGGGATGGAGTTAGCCAAATAGATGAAGGGGTATGGAAGTAAGATGGTTAGTGAATTAGGATTAGGGATGGTAGAGTAAGGTTAATATGATTAGAGGAGCTAGTTGATTAGGAATAATGTAGAGATAGTTAGTGAATGAGTTTAGAATTGTGAAGTTAGCATGTGTTAAGGTATGGTTTCTAGTGAGATTAGGATGGATTGGGGTGAAGAAAGATGATGGTAATTTAGGTGAATTCTTAGGGTAGGATGTGGATAGATGATTAGTTCAATTTTATGGGCATATAGATTAGGCTTGGAGGTGTTCAATGTTAGGATAGATGAAAGGCTAGGAGGAGAACTTGGGCTAGAGATCATGGAGTCAATTTGTGACAAAATTAGTGATAAGTTTATGGTGATTGGTATAGGAGGACTTAGGTATGATGGCTTTGTGGCTAAGTCAACCAATGATACTACATGAGATGCATAGTTTGACTAATGTAGAATACAAAGTACTAAATTTGATATCACTACACTATATTGTGATGATTTTAGTGGTGTGTATTGATCAAGATCTGATCACAACATTGGTAAAATGATGGAACTCAGAGATGAGTACCTTTAATTTTGTTATCAGTGAGATGATAATGACTCTTGAGGATTTTTATCAAATTATCCATTTTTTAATGCTGGGGATATGATCTACTAGAGATCCCATTCACTTAGTGTTACCTTACAGAGTCTGATAGGAGGCTTGTGGGTGGGTGTTTTTGATAGACAAAAATATCAATAGATGTATCTAAAATGGGACTATTGATTATTTGACCCTTGTAGTTATGTTTTTTATTACCAACATAATCATATTGGACAAGAGTAGGTAGTGGTTTGACTTAGGCCTAAGGGATGTAGTAGCTAACATGGTATAGGACATTAAAGTGTTTATATGGGGGCTAGTGCTATTGGCCCATCTTTACTAATAACTTTACTTAGGAGCATATAGGGGAGCATTAAGCTTGTGATCATCATTATTATTATAGATTTGGAGCTAATAACACATCATGATATAATGACCTTTGAGTACCTTAGTAGTGAAGGAGCCTCACCAACCCATGGTATTTGGGTGGTATATTTTACTAGATGTGCAGTGGGGCCATGTTGGTGAGATGAGATTTTAATAATATAAATGTGATAGCTTACATCTAGATCACATCACATGGATGCCCTATAGGAGACTATATTTTAGATGGGATGACAAGGTTGTAGTGATGCAGTATATGATGACTGAGTGCTATCTAATAGATCATATATATTTTATCATCAAGTAATATAGGCATGATTATGTATAAAGGTTGTTTAGAATTACACAAGACATGCCAAGGGAGGATCACTTTTCTTCTAAGAGTGACAAGGAGAGGGAATAGTGGGGTAGGCCATTAGATAGAGTTCAAGATCATAAAAATTATGATAATATTGCCCCTATGCCATGGTATTTTTAGACTCTAATTCTTGATCCAAGAGTTACAATAACTTATATAACATGGTGGGTGTAAAGGATTCCATTGAGATTTCTCTGACCGAGGGTTGTGATTTGGAGAGGGGTGGTGAGGAGAGTATTATAGGCATAAGCAATGTTATAAAAGAGGAGGATGTTGGAACTGACATAAGATGGCTAGGATAGGCATGATGGTGCTGTTATATATGTAGATGGAGGTGATAGAGATCAAGCAATAATGACAGGGTACATTGGAGAGAGTGGGGACTAGGCTAGGGCTAATGGAGTATGGGTAGATATGTAGTATGGGGGTAGTGGTGGTAAGGATGGTATAAGACCATCTTAGTATCCACTGATGGAGGATGAGAAGTCTTTTATATCATGTTTTTAGATAGAGATATAGGCTTTACTAATAGATATAGTTGGGATCACTTGAGATATAGATTAATTACATGCATATTTGTAGGCCCAAAAAGTGTAGATAGATGGATAGTTGGCCAAGGCCCAAGCATAGGTGATAGGATCATAGGCTCAAGTCATAGTAATACATGTTCAAATAGTCACCATATATATCTAGATATATATCTTAGACCCATAGATTATAGGGTATCAAGGATATATCACCTAGATGTAGACATGGATTTAGACTCTAATAAGAATGGTAGAGTTGCCAAGAAGGTTAAGGAGGAGGCTAATACAATAATGAGAGAGGGTGGGATGGATAGTTTCATGTGTAACATCATGAGATTGACATATGATGCCCATTACTATAGCACTCTATATGAGGTGAAAATGCTATTAGGACAATGTACAACTTCTTTTAGGGCCAACTCTTCACATTGAGTCCATCAACCTCTAAAAGGTCTATCAGGAGCACAACCATGATTTTATGAGACATGATATATATAGATATATTTTTGTATTGTATCACATTCTTTCCCCATGGTCCCATGTATTGTATATATTTTTTGACATGGGATCCATGTGGACTATTGATATATATAATGATATTTTTGATGATGTGATGTGTTATATAGATTTTATGATATGAATTGATTATGGATGTGGTTATGATGATTTTAGATATATTTTATTGACACATTATTATTGGTTATAAGATGTGATGTGATTAGATTTATGTTTGATTATATGTATGTTGGTTTATTTGTCTGATGTTGTATGTGATGTGGTGGATTTATATGTTTATAATTGGTGTGGTATGGATGATGGATATATTCATATGCTTTATTTGTGCATCAAATTATTGAGATAAATATTATGTGATGATGATGTAATGGATATATATATATATATATATATAGTTTTATGTTTATGATGATGTGATGTTTAGATGTTTGATAGATACATATGTTGTTGTGTTTATTATGAGATCATGGAAAATGATGTATTTATGGATTTAATTTTGATATGATATGAAGATGGTTAATCTAAGTGACATATTATGCAATGAGATGAGATAGTGGTTTTATTTTTATATGCATGATATACATTGAATATTATGGTAATGAGATATGTAATGAAATGTAAATCAATGTGCTAAAATGATTAATCCATTTTAATTTTTCATGTCCCACAATTTGGGTTATAAATCCTCTTGAACCATGGAGGTAAGATGATGATGGGATGGGGGGAAAGTAGGTCTAGATGGGACAGTGATAGATTATATAGGATGTTGATAAGTTTTGGGGAAATGGGATGGGTAGAAATTTTTGAAGCCATTGAGAATGTATGAAATATTTTTTTAATATTAAAATGGTAGATATATATGTGCCAAATGACATGATAAAATTCAAAGACTCATTAAGTAACTAGTGAATGAGGGAACTCTGTTTTATAGTAACCTTGCTTGAAACACATTTGGGGTCACTTAAACCATCTTTGTTCCCTTGGAAGTTAACAAGATAAAAAAATATATAAAAAATGATATGAATACTATTAAATAAACAATACAATGAAATTAATATATACATGATTAAGAAAATAACCACACACATTCACACAAGACAATCATAAGATAAAATAGACTAAAGAGAGGGATGATAACAAGGATATACAAATGGATGATGAGGTGATTAAAATGATTATGGATAATGGGCCTAATGGTGATAAGGGGATATGTAGATGGGGTATAGTGTACCCAATATTGTGAGATTAAAACAAGGATCCAACCAAATTTATAAGCACTCGTAGATGGAGTTTATGATGATCGATTGAGATTTAATGTCATAATGTACGTGAAAAAACCAGAATAAAAACCCATTTTTGGACCCTTCCATAATGATAATGTTAGCGGGAAGGTATGAAACATGGCTTGGGGATAGTAAGTGATAAATTAATATGGGATTATTTTAAGGCTAAAGTGAGACACACTTATCAAAGAGGATGTGATTGGGTGATAGGGTGAGGGATTGTCATAATAAAGTGATAGGATCAGTGATATATATATATATATATATATATATATATATATATATATATATATATATATATATATATATATATATATATGAGTATGGACAAAAGAGACTTAATAAGACTTACCCAAAAAACATCCCTGTCACATGACAAGCAGTGACTTATTATTTGTGTAACAACTTTCATCTCTTTCTATTATATAAAAACTTATAACGGATGCCCACTATTAATACCATGGTTAGGGGTGGAAAAATATAGTGGAATGGGAAGAAGAGGATGTAATGGAAGAGGAATTTCCCCCAAGTGTGGGGACCCATATATGCAGGTAAGGTGGATCATGTTAGGTGTAAATATGATTTAGATGCATTATATTAATTGGGTCATCAAGTTCTTCACCATCTAGTGTAGCTAACTTGTAGGCTCTAGATCCAAACTTTGAAATTTTTATATAAGGCCTAAGCCAATTGGATTCAAATTTTCCCTTATTATCTCTATCTGCATTGGTATGTTTTTTATTTTATTTTAATACTAGATAATCGACCTCAAATTTTATGGACTAGATCTTCTTGTAGTATTGGCCTTTTAATCTATTCTAACATGCCTATAAATTATTGAGGGCCCTTTGATGTCTTTCATCTAGAATCTCCAATTCTTGTATCCTTATCTAAAACTATGATCATTGATGATGCCCCACAATGATATTCATAAGGAGGGCTCTCTACTTCCATAGGCAATATAGCTTTTGTCCCATATACTAAATCATATGGAGTGGCCCCAATAGGTGTTCAGATACTTGTGCGATAAGACCAAAGTATAGGCTATAATTATAGGTGCCAATTCCTACCTGAATCATTGACTATTTTCTTGAGAATCTTGGTAAGGGTCTTATTTTTTTCTTTACCATGTTTATTTCCTTGGGGGTAGTAAGGAGAGGAAAAATGCTACTTGATGTGATATCACTGACACAAGGCCTCAACTTCTTCGTTTTTAAAAGACTTATCATTATTAGATTTGATATTGGTAGGAATGACAAAATGATAAATGATCTGATTGAGGATGAATTTATAAATATGGAGACTTTTAGTATGGGTAAGAAACATTGCTTCTACCCATTTGGTTAAATATTCTATAGCATTGATAATGAATTTGTGTCCACTGGAAGATGTAGGATTTATCTTTCCAATCAACTCAAGTCCCCATATAGAGAATGGCCATAAAATCATAATAGGTTGTAATTATTATATGGGTGCATGGATAGGATTACCATTTTTTGATAAGCTACACATTTCCCCATATATTGGTAGGCATCTTATTCCATGGTAGGCCAATAGTATCCAGTTTGGAGTAATTTCTTGGCCAGGGCCATTCCACTAACATGGCCACCACAAATACCATCATGGACCTCCTTGGTCATGAGAGAAGCCTCTTCCAAGGTCAGTCATCTTAATAAATTCCCATAATAACCTTTATGATATATCATGCTATTGAGAATGGTGTAATGGTAGGTATGATGAATGAAGTCTTTTCACTGGTGGTGATTGAGGTTAGGTGGTAAGATGCTATCATGGATGTAATTATAATGTCATGGTACCAGGGAAGATTGGGATCATGATTTGCACAAAATTTTAAAGGAGCTATAAACTAATGATTTGGGAGGATCAGATGTTTGATAAACAAATTCCATTTGAGGACATCTTTGGAGAGATCAATTAAATATCTAATAGTGACCATGTAATTAGTTGATTTATTACTCCCTCTTGGCACTTGTTCAAACCTAATAATCTAAAAAAAAATTCTTTAATTGGTATACCAATTGCTTATAAAGGAGTAATTTTTCATCTTTAATTTGGAACTCAACACTAAACTACTTGATTATGAGTTATGAATCACCAAATAATTTTAAGTGTTAAATGTTCCATTGGATGGCTAGGTGAAGGCCAGATATTAAAGCCTCATATTCATAAATATTATTGGTGCATGGAAAAGTGAGGTGGAAGGCTTTTGGATTGAGGTCACCTTGTGGGCTAACCAATAAGATGCTCATGCCTAATCTATACATGGTAAATGATCCATAAAAATATAGCTTCCAACTATTATATTCTAAAGTATTTATTATAGATTCATCTAGAAAGGTTGTGGTAAGAGGCTCAGTTACAACAAGAGGCACTTTTTCTAGTTGATATGTTATCACTTGTCCCTTTATGGCCTTTGATGAACATATTCAATATCAAATTCACTAAGTAACATGATCCACTTGTCCATGCTTTCTATGAGGGATGATTTTGATACTAAATATTTGAGGGGATCAACTTTAACAATGAGATGGATGTGATTGTTAAGCATATAATTTCTAATTTTTTGTGAAGTAAAGACCACAGCTAAGAAGGCTTTTTCAATTGGAGTATAATTTAACTCATAAGAGATTAAAGTGTGACTGAGATAATAAATTGCTTTATATTTTACCTCATTATTATGTTTTTCAATTAGGGCCCCTATTTCACATAGAGTTGTGGGAATATACAATATTAAGGGCCTTCCCATGATAGGGGTGATAACACAGGTGGATTTGCCAAATATTGCTTGATATTATTGAAGTCTTGTTGGCATTTAGAATTCTAATTAAAAATATTCCAATTTTTTAAGAGATGATTAAATGGGTCACATTTATCTATGAGCTAAGAGATAAATCATCGAATAACTTATAACTTTACCTAGAGACTCATAAGCGGCTTTAGATTGTGATGGGGAACATTTCTATAATAGATTTAAATTTAGCTAGATCCACTTCTATGCCTCTCCTAGATACATAAACCCTAGTAATTTGCCTAAGGTCACACCAAATACACATTTATTTGGGTTCAATCTAACTTTATACTCTAACAAATACTCAAATATTCTTCTTAAGATTACATGATGTTCTGATCTAAGTCAAGACTTCCCTAGGATATCATCCACATAGTCTTCAACTATATCATGCATCATGTCATTTGAGAATAACTATCATCACCCATTAATAAGTAGCACCATAATTTTTAAGACCAAAAGGCATGACTTGATATCAGAAACTTCCCCATGGAGTTATCAAGGATGTCTTATGTTGATCCTTAGGTGTGATTTTGATTTGATTGTAGCCTGAGAAACCATCCATGAGAGATAATATTTCATATCTAGCTATTGAATCTATGATCCTATCCATATTCAAAAGGGTTAAGTATCCTTAGTAAATGCCTTATTAATGTATCACAAGTACATTCAAATATAAATTCATCCTTATGGATTAGACATATGAATAATATTAGATATCCCATCAGAATAATCAATGGGTCAGATGAAGCCTGCTTCTAATAATTTTTGTAGTTCCTCCTTAATTAGCAAGGCTAATTTGGGGTGCATATTATTTAATTTTTTTTATTGGTTTAGCATGAGGATGAATAAAAAAATGATGCATAAGTGAGGGATCAATCCCAGGCATGTCAGAGTATCACCATGTGAAAACATCTATGATTTCCTTAAGCAATTTAATAATAATCTAACACTCCTCAAGTGTGAGAGTTGCCCCCATTTTGATGATTTTAGGATTTTATTAATTTAAAATATTAACTTTAATCACTTCCTCAATGAGACAAGGTGAATGATCTCAGAGATAAGGGGGAAATGATTGGTCAGGGATATCTAAATCAAAACCATCGGGGAGTTCTATATCTATCTCAGTTTAGTCTTTTGATTTAACTAAATCATGTGGAAATTCTTCTAGACTTTAAGGTGGATCTTCTTCAGATTACTCTTCTTCACTTTAGTAAATGGGATGTTATTATTCCTTGAATAATATGACTTTAAAATATTAATATAAAATCCTTTCATATGGTTGTTGGAAGGCATAAAATCTCAAACTCCCAAAAATTATAAATTTTCTCATCATTTTGAAACATATCAAAGGAGGGATCATAATTTTGATCCTATTTAATTAAAGAGGGATAGTGGAGGGATATGTTTATGGTGGTAATAGTAGTGTTAGGAAAAAGTTTTGTGCCATCAAGCTCCTTGTAGTGACTATAAATGAAACCCATCTCAATTTATTTCTTAAAGAGAGACTCCTCAAGGACTGAAGTAGTATCCATAATGATATTATTTAATTCATCATCATTAAATTTTTACCCTAAACCAAGATATTGTATATGTTCTTGAAATATTATAGGTTCAATCCTACCTTGATCGTGTCTCCCTAGTCCTTTCCCTTGATAATTCATGTTTTGTAACATTTTCTAGATGCAGGGGTATCTTTTCCTAGGGTATATTAGGTCCTCATCTTTTGGGATAAGCTATGATTCATTTGATTCATAAATATACTCTTTTGATAATAATCAAACACTAGATAATGTCATTTGTCAAAATTTATATTTTATATTATTGGTATTTCACATAGTCGAGGCCCTGTAACTATATAGGGAAAGAGGTAAGTCACATATACAAAAGGTTTTATAATCATATTCCTCATAAGCCACATATGTGATTTTGAGATGAGTGAATTCAGGTAATGGATCTAAATAAGGCTCAAGCATATCATGTTATATCTATTTAGCAAATATTTGGAATAAAATGGAATTATTTGTGCTAAGACAATGATATGATTGATATTGATCCATTTGGCAACTACAAAAATGATCAATTTCCCTAGGAATGGTGACTTTCATACCTGAGTGGGGGAATTTTAGACATTGATTTAGGGTATATGGGACATATTACATCTCACGGATCTAGGGATGACCTAGAAACATATTATAGGACAAATCAACATCCACAATATGAAGAAGGGTTTGGTGTATCATGGGTCCCATGAAAATGGGAAGGTAGATAGTTCCTATAGAAAGCCAATAATTATAATCATATGATTTTATCATAATAAAATTATGCCCTAAATATGCTTTGGATACCCCAATTTATTTAATAAATCCAAATTACATAAGTTCAATGTAGACTCTCCATCTATGAATACCCAAGGAATGTGTTGATTAGATATGGAGACTTCTACGAATAATGGATAGTTATGATGGGGGAAAATGGGAGGCATGGTCTAGGAACCAAATGTAATTTTTTGAGAAGGGGATAAATGACCCACTAATGCTTGAAACTTACTGGTATCAATATCTGTCAGGAAATTAAGGTCATTCAAAACCTGATTGAGTATCTCTCGATGTAGAGGGGATGTTTTGAGAAGTTCCATTAATGAGATTTAAATGGGTGTCTTCTCAAGTTTCTAAATTATATCATAATATTTATTCGAATATACTAAAAATAATTTAGATATATTCCCCTTTTGAGATAAAGAAGTAAATGGGTCCTTTGAGGGTTTCCCAAGAACTATAATTTTTTTTTGTCTAATAGTAACTACACAATCAATAGTAGCTCGATTGATCTTTAATATGGTGGGTGATGGTGGAGTGGGATATTGGGGGATACATGTTTTGATGTTTTTGATGTAGTGATATATCATGGAGTGATAGTTAGTGTGATTAGAAGAGGAGGCTTGACCCTAGTCTCTTAGTGGATTCTTATTTCTTTGATCAAGCTTGGGTAAGGAGTCTTAATAATTACCTAGCTGATAATTTGTAGATTGATTTGAGGTACTCTCCCATTATTTTTCAATATCACTTCTTTCAATTAGGTCTTGAATATAATGCTTTAATTTCATACACCTTTCTATGTCATGACCTTTGACTCTATGATATTTGTATAATTCATCCTCATGATATTAATCAAGTTGAGGTTGATGTTCATCCAAAGGTTGGATTTCAAGAAGAGTGATCATGTTAGAATCAATAAAATTTTCAAGGAAAATTTAAATGGGCACTTCAAGGCTATTGAGAGGTCTTTTTTTGGTTTAGGCTTTGGTTACCTCATGGCACTTGAATGGAGGATATGTTCTGTTGTTTTATGGGATTCCTCTTTTCTACTATTTTAACATGTTATTTGGAATATGTAACCCCATCTCTCACAACATTATTATTTTTTTTAAATATTTTTGACCTTCCTGAAAAGGAATTATCTTAGTTTTGATTATGTTCTTTTCAAGAATATAATTTGATTGTCCCCTTTTCAATAAGTGCTTTTTCAATTTGCATACTTTTTTAATAATATCATTAAAATTTTTGGAACATTGGTGTTTCAACTGATATTTTATCTCAACATTAAAATTATCAACAAATATTTTGTCTAGTTCCTTTTTAGGTACTATGCATGGAAGGCAGCTTGCTAAGCTTCTCCATTATTTCAATAAATATGCCAAGATTTTTTTGCTTCCTTATTTAGTGTTATATAGGTATATAATAGAGACATTATGCTCAATATTAAATTATAAATGTCTTTAAAATTATTTATTTATTTCCCCAAAACTAGATATTTACCCTTTTGATAGATGTATGAACCATTCTAGGGCTAGTCCAATGAGACTTTTTGGCAAGAGTCTTACTAAGTAGGCATCTTCATATGCAACTTCATGTTAAGACATATAAAACACCTATACATGGTCTCAAGGATCACCTTTCCCTCTATATTTCTGAAACTTAGGTACCTATAAATGGGGTGGGGAAGGTATTTGCAAAATGCTCATATCTAAGGGAGAAGAGAAAAAATCTTCATACTTGTATTTCTTTGCTTGTGAGCATGGCTCAATTTGTTGGAGAGTATCCTTCATCACTTTCCATTATTATACAAATGTGGGATATCTAAGGGGATTGGATGTTTGATCATGACTATTATGGGGTCTATAGGTGTTATGGACATTTTAACATGAGGATGATGGCCATTGATTTTGTGCACAGAGTAAAATATTTATTTATTGTATAATTTGGTCTATGCAATATTCTAAGACAATTTACCTCTTGTTAGCCTCAATACGGTTATTTGAAAGAGGTGTGGGTTATTATTCTTCTTCAAATTATTGGTCCATGCCTTCCTCTTCTGTGGTTAATTTATTAGTGTGTGTTTTTGGACATGGTGTATAAGGCTAGGTGGAAGGGCATACTATGTATTGTATAAGTCTATGGTCAAAGTTTGAGGGTAGTGTACCCCTCATTTCAATGACTTGAGATAGAACATGGTCATATTTTTCATAGAGGTATCATTAAATTAAATTCCTAATGTCATCATTATGGATTGGATTGAATTGATCATCATCTCCTCTGGGAGGATGCATATCACTATGTGTATCATCATGATCTTGAGTTGGATCACCTCGATTCCCCAATAAATCATTGTCTTGGTTGGAATTTTGTCCCATCCTAATCTATTGGGTATGGTTTTGGATCACCATATTGGATGATGGAAAGAGAGATGTGATGATGTGTGATAGGTGATGAAAAAGTTTTAAATACTAACTTAGTCTATAAATCAAATCTACTAGTGGTCAAAGAAGGTGATGTGGTGATTTTTAGAAAGGGATGTGAAGATTGGAATGATTAAGAATTACCAAAAGACAAAATCCTAGTAAGAGTGAAATTTAACAAGAATGAAGGGGATTGATGGGATCAAATACCTTTTATACTATAAAAATGGAGATTGGATGGGTAATAGGTATAAAAAGGCACTTGATAGGGAGAAGTTATGGGTGTTATATTAGAGTCTTGATAAGGCTATGTATGTTGATAATACCTAGTCCAAGGATTTATAAAATGACAATGAGGATAAGATAGATTCTAAGAATAAATATAGTATTCAAGGGTGATAAATGGGAGAATATGAGATGGATGTTGATATAAAACAATAGGGTATGAATGGTGGAGGATATAGTATGTTATTTAGGATGGGAAGAAATAAGACAATATGAGGAGAATAGAAGCTACAAGATGGGTTGGAAGATGTAGGGAAAGTAGACAATATAAGATGGGTAGATGATATAGGATGGTGAGATGGATATGAGGGGATTAAAGGGTATAAGATGAGTATTATATAGATGAAATATATATGATAGTTATCAAATTTTTTTTAGGATAGGAAGTGGAAGATGTAGGGTGAGTGGAGGATGTAGATAATATAGGATGGATGTGGTTTTGGATAGATGGGATGGTACCCTAAGGGTATCTAAGGTGTCAAAAACAAAATGGGGTATGGTCAACTTAGTTTGCAAAAAATATAGGTTTATCACAACACACATAGTGACAATTCCTAATCTAGTAAACTAAAAAAGGTGTGTAACCCAATGTTCACAACATCTAATGACTTCACAGGTGAGGCTATGGGTTGGTGAACCATTATGGAATTAAAAAAACCCTCTCATCCCCATCTGCACTTAATGACTTCTTAAGAGTTGATCCTACCTCCTATAGTGAGATTTCTATTACAGCCAAAAGGTCCTATGCTAGGTTTGCACAAGGGGTTTTAAGGGTGTCCTTGATATATGTGAAGGTAAAGTGGGGCCCAAGTCCTTATAGGATGATATGTAACTACCTTTCATATTAGATCTTAACCTTCCCTCACTCCACAAAACCCTTTATGGGGAATTCCACTTAGGTGCCTAACGATAACTCTCTTGACTTTTATACTCCATCAGAACATAGAGTTTGTTCTAGTGCATGGTGATGAAATCCACGTGTCCAAACCTTAATTGTTAATCCCTTTCATGGGAATGAATTACACAATGTGTTATCCTAGACTCAAGAGTGGGTAACAAATAGGGAGGCACAATTAATTTTTCCCAACTAATTACCTATGTGAGTAAAAACACAAATATATTCAATTAAGCCACACAACAAGCAAATATATATAGGTAATGAAACTAAAATATTTATGTTTTTGGAACCCCTCCTATAAACATAAAGGTTAGGAAAATGCAAAATGGGGTGCCTTATTTTTTAAGTCTCTTGCACAAAGGGGTTAGTAGTTTAATTTTCTACAAAACCACAGCTTTTCCTATAAAACTGTAATTACATAGTTAGTTATATACAAAATTGTAACCAAAAACTACAAAATCACAATTTCAAGGCAAAATCATAGATTACAAGTTATGATTTTACAATAAGTAAATAATCATGATAATTAAATTATAAACTATAATTATTAATCAAAATCACAACTATGAATGCAAAATCATAATTCTCAAAAATTCATAATTTGATGTTTTTAACTAAAATATAAAATTATAAATAGTTTTATAATTTTTATATAGTGTATGAATTAATGAGATGATTTAACCTTCAGAATATTCTAAAATAGATATGTTAACTTAGAAAACCTTATTTATGATAGTTTATAGATTTTGACTATACTGTTTAGAATTTTTGGATAAAAATATTTTTCATAGATGATGTATATTCTAATACATAGATAGAAATTATTAATTCTAATGGTTAATAAAAATATCAGCCAAATGATTAAATTGTACCCTATCTCTACCAACACACAAAACTACTAATTATACTACAAAACCAGTAATAACAGGTCAAAATCATAGATTCAAGACTTGTGATATTGTGGTAGGGGGTTAAATAGGTTAATGCTAAGGTGTTTAGTTTGTATGTTTCCTAATCCTCCTCTTTTACTTGTTAACTTTCACACACAAAAATATTAAAATATTCCTTTTAAGAACACAGTTAGATAGAAATGATCAAATTTCAAAATAGTTGAGATGGAAAAGAGACAACCTTGATTTATTAAAGATAAATTTTTATTATAAAATGAGAGGTCCTTGTATTGAAATAATTAACCACCAAATAAAAATATTTACCATTTTGGGACATAAAGTAAAAACCACAACTCATGATGGTAATACCATGATTACTAGGTCAAAGTCACAAATAGGAAAGTTGTAATATTGGAGGTTATGCACAAACGGTCAAAATATTGATTGATTCTCCTTTTCCCTACACACAAGAGAAAAAAGACCCTTCCAGATAGAAAATGAACTTACATAAGGGTTAGTATAAATAAAGACAAATATATGACCCTAATAAGTAGACCCTAAAAAATCGTGACTCAACCTACAAAACCATGATTAACAAGGTAATATCACTACTTATGAAGTATAAATTTTGTATAAAGATAAAAACCTACAAAAACCCTAAGCTATTAGTTGTTAAGACTATACCATCATGTACTATCATTATTTTTCATCAAAACCATAACCATAATAGTGTAGATACTAGTGCAAAATCATAGATCACCTATATGTGATAAATTTTCAAAATCTTGTGCTCAATCCATGTCTAATTGTTCTTTCAAGCTTTCAAAAGTCTTCCACCAAGATTAAAAGGTTAGATTATGGAGAAATCTCCCACCATGGTCACCAAAATGTAGCCTAAATTTTAGATTCACCTTACATTACTATTTCTAGCAATAAAAACCTAGAATCTAAACAACATCAAAAGGAGGGGATAAAAAAGATAATCAAATTAATATGGATATTCTTACCATTAATTTACCTCTTTATATCTCCTCTCAAGATTTCCAAATGGATGCTTTATTCAATAAATATGGATGTTGTATTGCTTGCATTTGCTTCATAATGGATTCCAATGGACAATTATGTTTGATAATGGCTCTTGATGGATGAAAAATAGATGGTTATGGGTGCAAGATAGCAAGATAGCTTCAATTTTTCATATTAATTTACATGGAGGAAGGTGGATTAGTTATATATGGAGTGAAGAATCAATGGCTCAAATTTAATTTTGAGCCATTAAGATCAATGGATAGGATATTTCCAAGGAATTTAAAATTCTTTGGAAATCTCTAGAATGGATAATTCTTGAGTAAAATGGGCTAAAATGGAGGATATTTCTAAAATTATCCAATTCTAGAAATCTCTACTAGGGTTTAGGGGTTTAAGAATAGTTAGGAATAAGGTGGTAGATGGGTAGGTAGAATAATTTTTTTTAAAAAAAAAATTGGTAAGTGGATTAGGGATTAGTTTAGTAGGTAAATAAGTTTTGTTAGTAGATTAGTGAAGGGGATTAATTTGTTATGGGATGGACTAAGGTTTTTAGGATGTAATAATAAGAAATGGGGATATTAGTTAATTAATTAGGAAATGTAGTTATAGCTTAAATTAGCAAAATTAGTATAATTATCAGGATGTGTGGATTTTAGTGCACACATTTATAATTCAATCAAATATTCAAAAATCACCACCAATAACTATATAACAAAAATACAAATTACTAGATCTCCTTCTTTTGGCCAATTATAAATTGCATAATAATAGATTGGTTTGATATTGATGATGATGATGATATGAAATATACAATAAATTACAAGTTATGTGATGAAAAGGGTTATTATAAACCCTCAAACTCACCATCCCTATATCTGATCTTAAATTGAAATCACAACTTGCAAATGCATTACTCTATTCTTTAGCTTCAATCTACAACAAAAGTCTTATAAACTCTCACTAGATTGATAACATCCTCTTCATGTATGACCCTATTTAATAATAATATTTGAGTCATGTATATCTATCATTATACCCTCCATCATTATCTCACTTTTCCACTCATCTAGTTCCATTCACTTACCCATCTCCTTTCACTTTAATCACTCACTAGTTTCACACTAGTTAATCTCCTCAAGGCTTAAAACATCAAATATTGTTATTGATCTCATGAAAACAACCTAAAACTATGGATGAAATTTTTGATCATAACACACTTTTATTAACCCCTTTGAACTTATCACTCACTCTCTAATATTCACTTACACACTTCAAGCTCAATAGTGAGGATATTTCCTTGTAGCCTTTTTTTTCAAAAATCTCCTTAGTTATAATGTTATGTAAGTAATATTAAAGATATAATACCATATTTTGTCACCATATATATTATTAATACTTTACATGAATTTTCATAGTCTAACTCTCTATTTAGATACTCTTTCCCTTGTAACCCCCTTGCCAATTAGGCCTTGCAGCCCTTCTTGCACTTGGTCAGTCTTCAAATATGTACATGACCATACCATACATAGTTAAAACATCTTTAATTATCTTCCTCATGTAAAAATACATATTATTACAATTTTTTTTATCATTTTACATGGTTAGAATCACAGTTATAGGGGTTTTTGTTTTAAAACCCTAGCTAGGCAAATGTGAAGGCCTGTATAGGCTGAGAGAGGTAAAAATAAAACATCTTTAGAATTAGAAATTTTTTAAAATATATGATACCTTACCAAGGTATTTCCTAATAATTTACACCTATCCAAATAGTTTATAATCCTTAATCAACCTTGTTATTGTTATAACAATGCAAAATACAAAACTCTACATCTTTTATATAAGACTATGTCAACCCATTTGAAGAGTAATTGAGTTTGAAAACACTTAAATAAATTTATAAAAATTAAACACATTTTTTTCACCTATGTATAACATATTAAACCTACATTGGGTAATTATATTCATTTCATGGGAACTCACAGGATTCCACCTCTCTTTTCACCGTGACTATCTATCTCAAGATAGGGTACATACAGGGTAATGGAGCTTTATTGATTTTAACTAATTAGAAACCTTTAAAATTAGGTTTGGGAATTAAAATAACCTCTATCAAATCAATGAAAATTTTCAATTCCAATTCAATATCTAAAATCTCTTGATAAGAGTTAAACCACCTTATTTCTTAATATGTCAACTATGACATACACACATAGAAATACAAAATATTGAGTTCTCTTCCTAATTGATTCCTCACTTTAGAATGCAATTAATAACACCATAATTAATTATATAACACATATATAACTTCAAGATAGTCATACCCTATTTTTACTTGCATTGATTATCCTCTAAGTTATCAAAACCAATCATTTACTTGATTGTCTCAGATATACAATGAGGTTTTAGGGTTGAGAGAGTTATCTTATTTATAACACCACAAATGAACATCATATGGATTTACCCAATGTATATACCTCTTTAAATTTAATATACCTTGTTTTTATATATCAACAACTCCCATACAAATCAATTTTTATTATTT
The DNA here is from genome assembly GCA_037957365.1 of Torreya grandis. Lineage (NCBI taxonomy): Eukaryota > Viridiplantae > Streptophyta > Pinopsida > Cupressales > Taxaceae > Torreya > Torreya grandis. Next base: position 75,633 of record JARHVA010001658.1, on the reverse strand, counting down.
TTGACTGCAATCTCATTCTCTTTTTGAATTGTCACCCTATATTTTTTGATTAATACCTGTAAAAAAAAAAAGAATGATATATATAATAACTCAATATATTTTTAATATAGTATATAATCAATAAAATTTCATTTACCTAGTGTGAGAGAGTAAAAATTTAGAAATAACTCTTCTTTATTAGCATGCACTATCAACTATTACATAAACAGTCCATTCTTGGACTCTACTATCTTCTTAGAGAGTATATCTTATTATTGTATTTATTTATTCTCTCATATTTTTCATATATCTCTCCTCTCTCCCACACTCATGCTAAAACTCCTATTTTACTCCACATCTATGTCGGTTTTGGGTGGTTATAATCAAGACTCTTCCACCACCTTTTTCTCATGACTTGACATTTACATGTAGTTACTACATATCACATTGTTAGACTACCTCACAATTTATCTATCTATTTGAAATCCCATTAGACTTTATATGACCCCTAGGACATTACTTATTCATTTGAACTCCTTACACTACTTAAAACACCAATTACAACCCTCACTAGGTCCTTTACAATTTCAAATATTCAAATTATCACTTTTGGTGGGAAATAAAAATAGGACCTCAAACACTCAAAAAATTGACTCTTAAAGACTCAAAAGTACTTCAAAGTACCACAAAAGACCCTAAAAACATATATCACTTCAACACTAAAATAGTCGTTATTTTCTAGATGATATTGCATCATTATGTAAACTTAATTTCAATATTTTTGATCTCAAAGAATATTTATCTCATAATTTATTCATATCTATGGGAGTGGGAACATTTTTATAGGATTTAATAAATAAGGATAAATCATAAAAATTAAAATCTAGTGTTCATGATAATCACCATAATCACAATGCCAATACTTGTTGCATTGTTAATTCACAAAAATAACAAGAAATAAATCAAACTTTATGTTTAAGGATTACATCATTTGAAACTAATATCTCATTTAATTCTAATATTTTTAATGTTATAGTTAATTTTGTATCTCTTTAAGAACAAGATTAAATTGAACAACATCAGTCACAAATAACACATTGTCAACATGATAGGTTACTACACAAATAAAAGGAATAGTTTCAAGTAGAATCTATGGAATAAAAAGGAATAAAAATAAAACATGATGAAAAATAAATAATACATAAATATAAATTACATATGGAATTTTTTTAAAAGTTTAGTCATTACTATAGTAATCACACAAAGATAAGTTTCAAAAACAAATTCAAGACAACATATTCAAAAAAGGGTTTTGTACACATATACGTTATAAGAAAGACATGCCAAATAAGGTTAGTTTAGCTACAAATGAGGCACTTAAAAATATTTCATCATATCTTTAACCGTTGAATTTTTGGTTTCAAAATTGATAGTAAAAATTTTACAAAGGTCAAAAATTGGCTCTTTCGACAAAGTTGATATTTGTAATATGATAATTCTTAAATATATAAGATATGATAATCAACATTTAGGTAATATCATTGGGTGTAAATTTATGCATTCGATCCATTGAGATGATAGTAACACTTGGGTTAAAAATATGCTTAGTTACATTTCACATTGGCCCTATCTTGGATCAATACAATGCAAATTGGGAAAATCATAGATGAGAACAATTAGGGAAACATTAGACAAATATATTGATTTTTTCACATTAAATCAAGAAGCTACAATATTACAATCTCAAAAATATATGAATCCATCAAAGAAGATAAAAACACTGAAATCACTCTTTCATCTATTATTCCCACAAATATAAATAATATGATTCCAATATGTATGCATGATATAACACATGATGAAAAAAACATTATCAAATTCAATAACATATTATGGTACAGTCAGATTTAATTATATAAGATTAGATAATGAACATAAAATCATTCCATAATTACATGACCATGAAAAATACTATGATCTTGATTATGAACACATATAAGATTGGTATGACACTCCTAACACTGCAGGACCTCCATAATAGAATCTCATCCCAATTAGATATATCACATAAAATTCATAAAGCAATTACATATGTTATGAAATCACTCTATGGGAATGTCCTATGGACCAGATTATTGGTTAATAAAAATATTTATCAATTTAAAAAATCATATATATATATATATATATATATATATTACAAAAAAATAAAAATATTTATTGATGGGTTTTTTAGCACACCAATTTAGGTAGGGTGGAAATCCACCTAACCTCTCTTGAGAGAGTAAAAAATCTTCTCAATGTTTATTATTGCCATATCTTGGATTTATAGGGTAACCTAGTGGTTGATGTGAAATTGTTCCATTTCAAGAAGCATGTTTAGGATAAATCTAGATAAATGATCGATAATGCAAGTCTTTTGGATTTTTTGTCTATGTTATTAGAACTGTGGATTTGGCCTTAAAATATAGATTATTTAATACATGTTCATTTCATACACAAATTCAACAATGCATAAATGATAATAACAAAGGTTTTCAATCAAGTTAAATCCCTATAACATGGATTTTAACTTTCAAATCTCCTATATGTGCTATAATAAATCAATAAAAAATATTAAAGGATAAGGATAAAGAGAAATATGTAAACCTATTTTGAAGTGAAAATAAATTTGATTCATTTGATTAGATGAAATCCATGGAATCAATATATTTTCTGACCAGTATGCACCCATCTAGGAATAAAGATGATACAAGAGGGTAAATCTATTTCAACTATGAATAAATATGGACAAAATCACCATATACATGCACAAATAATGAATAATAGTCATCATGAATTTTGAATTGATATATATTTACTTGAAAACCAATGTACGAATCTACCACAAGTAGGTGAATTACAACAAATTCTTAATAATATCATTTCTCACAAGAAAAAATAACTAAAAAAGAAATAAATTGTAGAAAATAAGTGTTTAGTCTTCTACTCTACTCTTTACCTCTAATAAACCAACTCCTAACTTAGTTTTATTATAGGATTTAAATAAAATTCATCCCACATATGGAGACAAAACCTCCACTCATGAAGTGGGTGAAAATATTCAATGTGTGGATCAAGATCAAATGCCTTTATTTAATGTGCAAGTGGATCATATCAAGGCAATGCATACCATGAATAAGATAAGAAACCCATTATTAAATTCTTGTAACAAGGCACAAGTGAAATTATTAAATGTTCCATGTGCAAATTTTAAATACAAAATATCCTTATTTAAATGCGTCTCTTTTTTAATTAAATGATGGTAATAATGAAGTATTGAAATAAAATATTACTTTTGCACATCTCCAAAATAATGACTCCCTCCTTGATTCACTATATATAAAAGACAAACACTGAAGCATCACATTTCCTTGGTAAGATAAATAAATATTAAATGCATTAAACGAATAATGTGTTAGAAAAATAATTAAAAAAATAACTAAATTAGATCATCACTAAGTTTTTCAACTTGAATAATTTATATTTAAAACCTACATGACTATGAATCTAGTTAAATCATCTTTCCAATAAAACAAACAACATTGAAAATGGAGCCACAAATCAAAAGACAACTTAAAAACCACCATGTAATTGTAAGAAACCAAATCAACATATTCAAAATAAACTCAAAGAGAAATTCACGAGATAAATCATTATAAAAACTAATTTTATCTCATATTTATATAAAGATTCTCAAAATGGTATTTTTTAGTTTTTTTTAAAAATAAGGTCAATCTATGTTCAATAACCTTTAAGTTTTTCTAATCAAAAGTTGGTTAAGTGACAAATCTTATGGAAAGGATCATTATATGCAATCGTATATTTTTATTAAAAAACATAATAACTTTGGAACTAACTAAATTTTATTCCAATACCATCATAGTATTATCATAAAACATTTTAAGTAATTTGGACATTATTTGATAATGTGACCATAAGTTTGAAAAGTTTGTATAGGTTATATTTCATTGCTACAAATTTCACACATGATAATGAAAATTTTGTGACTTTCTTCACATTTACATTCTTCCCACACTTGAATACCATTATAAAAAGTTTCAATATTATTGGATATAATTTAATTATTTTAAATTATTCTTAATAAATGCTTTCTTATTAGATTTTAAAATTGGGAAAGACAATGTAAAATTAGTGCAAAAGGTCTGCATTTATCACACCAAATTTCACACGTGGGAAATATTTTTGTGTGAATTCATTTAATATTTAATTATTAACACATTTATATTCCTTAATGAATTATTTATAAATAATTTTATTTCATGTGATTATGAAAAATTAGGTTTGAATAGAGTACACTCGATAGATTTGACAACTGGAAACATAGAAATCAACACAAATTGCAGGTTTGATTGCTATGAATTTTATAAATGGGAAATAAGTACATGAGAATTTATTTAGTATTAATTTATTCAATTAATATACTACCATAAAATATTTCATTATATATATATATATTTGAATTTGTGAAATGCATTCTAAAAAGTGCTTACCAACTAGATTTGAAAATTGGAAAGATGCAAAAATCAGTATTGAAGCTAGTTTTTATTCCTGCAAATTTTGCGCATGGAAATAAATTTTATATGAATTTACTCACCAAAGTATTATAATCAAATTTTTATATCATATTTAAATAATTCATAAAAAATTAATTGGTTTGACTATGTGAAGTACCTCTCCAAAAGTTCTTATTAACAAAAATTGAAACCTATAAATATAGAAAAATAAGTAAAACTTAATGCAAAAGAAATATTTCATGGTTGTAATATTAATATTTGGGAATGATTTTTGTGGTAATTATCTTTACTCTTAAATTTTCCTCAATTTTTTTTATAATCATGCAAATTTTCAAGAGAAACAAATGTGATTTAGACGTGTGAAAATATGTTTTAAATATGCACACTAGTAAGATTTGAAAAGTGGAAAGAGAGAAATCAATGCACAAGCAAGTTTTCATTGCTATGTATTTTTCACATGGGAAATAATTTTGTATGAATTATTTTACCAGTGTATTTTCCTCACATTTTTTGCCATAATTAAAATTTTTAATGTAATTTTGACTCATTTATCCATGTGAAATGCCTCATGAAAAATGTTTTTTGGTAAGATTTAAGAACTAGAAAGATAAAAATAGATGCATAATCTAATTTTTATGTCTTATAATTTATCACATGTTAATGAATTTTAGGAATTTTTTTCACTATTTAAATATTCCCACATTTGTATAGCATTAAGGAAAATTCAAAAGAAATAGATGGCATTTGATGGTGTGGAAATACATTTGAAAAGTTCACAGTGGTAACAAATGGAAATTACATTGCAAACCCAAAACACTTAAAAAGTTATATCTAAAAGTAGAAACAAATTTTAGAATATAAAATAAAGGGTACCATGAATTATCAATATAAAATTAAGGTATATTGTGAAAGCAACAACAAATGATGATTTTATTGGAAAATATTCCTAAGTATTTTAAAACAATAGAAATGTGTCTTAAAACAATAGTACATGGAACATGAAAAAAATATGATAGGATAAGAAGGGAATGTTTTCAAGACAAAATCAAATATTCACATTGACTAGTGTGTGTAAATGAATTTATTCTCTTTCCAAAATTCATAGGGACTAATTACTATAGTCAAGATCATCAAGTTAGTGAATTTTACCTTAGGATGAATATCTAGACATTAATCCACTACAAACAAGGCATTTATAGTCTTGATAAATTTATATATGATCCTACTCAAGGCCTTTCTCTACTTCTAGTTAGACATTCATAGCCTTGGTAGAGGTTTCCTGAATCACCTAGAAATTAAGTTTTTAGGATAATAAATTTTCCTTTATTTTTACTTTTATTTTTTTTAATTTAAAAATCTCAATTTTGGGTTGGGGACAACCATGAAAAATAAAAGGTAAAATTATATATGTTTTAAATATATCTTGGCTACAATAGTTTCATATAAACAAACCTAGAATTAATTAAAATGTGTTTCATGTGAGGTTTCAAGATAAAATCTTCAAAATTCAAAAACATTATCCAAACTTACCAAAACATGTATAAATTCAGCACATGTAATAGTCTAAACTTTTGAAATCAAATTATTAAATAGAATATTACATAACAAAATAGGTCAAATAATTAAAACAACAAAATACCTTTTGATGCTACTTACCAATAAACTCATTTTATTTTCCATGATCAGTAGGTACCTAAAAGACTCATAAATAGGAGGACCAGATCAAAATAGAGGTAGATTTTTAGGATAGTCTGACAACAAAACAAATAAGATATCAAACTAAACTAAAGTAACACACCCAAACAAAACAATTATGTTAAGAATATAGAACATAGAGCAATATTAATGAATTAAAGATGAAAATAAAATGTATAAAACATAACACAATAGAGAGATAAATTTAAAGTAGTTCACCCAATATGGGCTACGTCCACATAGAAACAACCAATCCTTCTTATTATTTAGTCCAACAAATGAAGGAAAAAACCTGAAATATAACCACTACAATATCCTCTTCACCCATATACAACATGATGTCATTATTATGGTGCTCTCACATCAAAAAGAGAGTTAAATATAGGTAAAAAATGCACAAATAAATTTATACCATTAGATATGTAACCTAATAGTGAACAGTCTAGATTTACTACAAAATTATAATATTTTATAGTGTATTTTTAACAAAATTTTGCTTCGGGGGTGTTGCCCCTGAACCCCCACTAGGGGGATCCAAAATAGGTCATCTCCCCCCATGGACTCCCATGGTGACCTATTGGGGGGTATTACCCCCCAAACCCCCTATCAAGAATTGGGAATTATAATAAGATCAGAATCCACCATCCAACAATCTTCTAATTGGAGATTGATTGTTGCAACTCCACCACTACAACTCTTACTTGAACTTTTTTTTAAACTTTTACCCTGGCATGTTTCTCATCTTCTTTTTTATTCTTTAATACTTATTGAATTTGAACAACTCTCTAGCTTGTCTTTAGTGACTACCTTTGTTAGCATATCTACAATATTCTAACTTGTATGGATCTTTTCCAACTTTAGTTGATCATCTTCTAAAATTGAATGAATGAATTGATACCTAAATTGTATATGTTTGGTTATTAATTGGAATGTTGAGTTCTTTTCTAAATTAATTACACTTTACAACTTAAAATATTCTTGTTTATGCTGAGTGGAATGTTGAGTTCTTTGTTAAATTATAAGGAATCTTCTTGCTTATGCCTCAACTCTTCCATGAACCGTTGCATCTATATCATCTCCTTGCTAACTTCTATATATGCAATATATTCTATCTCTATAGTTGATAAATCAACTATGTTCTACAATTTTTAAATCCAACTAGCTTATGTATTACCAATAGTGAAAATATAGCATGTGGTGCTCCTCCTACCATCTAAATCTCCAACCATGTTTACATCAACATATCCTTATAAGGTAACATTTGAACCTTCATAGCATAACTATATATCAGTGGTCCTTCTTAAGTACCTAATAATCCACTTGAATGCATCCTAGTGCTCATTTCCTAGATTATTCATAAACCTTCTGAAAAATCTCGTTGCATGGGTAATATCTAGTCTCTTGCACACCATAACATACATTAAACTTATAACTACTGAATCATATGGAACTTTAGACATGTAATTGATTTCTTCTTGCATTTTAGGACACTGTTCCTTGCTTAATTTGAATTTCCCTCCCAAATGTGTACTTAAATTTTTTACATCTTACATATTAAACCTGACTAACACCTTTTTTATGTACTCTTCTTGAGACAATGTCAATTTTCTATTTTTCCTATCTCTTGTTATTCTCATACCAAGGATTTGGTTTGTAGCACCCAAATCCTTCATTATAAATGAATTTGCTAATTTTATTTTGAGAACATTTATATCCTACATGTTAGACCTTGTAAGAAGCATATCCTCTACATATAATAACAAGATAATATAGTTACCATTATCTAATCTCTTAAAATAAACACAGTGGTCAGAATGACATCTACTATAACCTTATTTAATCATAAACATGTCAAATTTCAAATACCACTACCTTGGAGCTTGCTTTAGACCATACAAACTCTTATTTAACCTACACACCATTTTTTCCATACCTTTTACTTCGTATCCATTTGTCTACTCCATATATATTTCCTCCTCTAAATCACCATGAAGGAAAGCAGTCTTCACATCTAACTATTCAAGATGAAAATATTCTATTGCTACCAAAATTAAAATAGTTTTTATGGAATTCATTTTTACAACTAGAGAAAATATTTCGTAAAAATCAATACCTTCCTTTTATGCAAACCACTTTACAAAAAGTCTAGCCTTGTATCTCTTCTTTCCTCCATCTTCTTCCTTCAACCTATAAACCCATGTATTTTGTAATGCTCTTTTACTTGTAGGAAACTAAACCAAATCCCAAGTTTGGTTATGTACCAAGGAGTCCATCTCCTTTTTCATGCCTTGATTCCACTTCTTTATGGTTTCTACCTAATTGCTTATTCATATCTTTTTGTCTCACCACCATTAGTTAATAATAAATAATAAAGTGAAGGAGAGTCTAATTTAGGGAGTCTACTTACTCTAGTAGATAATATAACTACACTTTCAAGATTTTGAGGTACTTATTATGGTATTTTTTGCACATTATGATTTTATGGCACTTTTGTAATTTCATTTCCTATGATTACATCAAGTACTGCATATTCTATATTTGGCTTTTCTTGTTTATTTTCCTATAACTAATCTCTATACATGACCTTCTCTTTAAATATCACATCTCTACTTCTAATGATTTTGTGATTTTTAAAATACCATAAATGGTAAACAAAATCATTAACTCCATATCCAATAAAAGTGCATTTATTGGATTTTTCTTCAAGCTTGGTTCTATTTTATTTATCAATTTGGACAAATGTTTCACAACTAAAATTCTTTAAGAAGTAATAATCTACCCTTTTACTTATCCATGCTTCTTCTAAAATACCACCATCTAAAGGACTTGAAGGCCTTTTATTTATTAAGTAAACAATAGTATCCACAACATCTTCCCAAAACTATAAGGGAAACCCTACATGTAATCTCATGTTCCTTGCATACTATAGGATTGTATTGTTCATCCTTTCTGACACACCATTTTGTTGTGGTGTTCTTGGAACCATCTTCTCTCTATGAATCCCATGTGATGAAAAATAATTATCAAATTCTTTGCTATAGTATTCACCTCCATTGTCTAATTTGACACGCTTAAACTTATTTCCTATCTCATTCTCAACCAAAACATTCCATTTCTTAAAAGTATCAACAAAATTAGATTTTTTTCATATGTAATAAACCCAACTTTTTCTAGTGGCATCATCAATAATATTAACATAATAATAATAGCCACTAAGGGATGATAACTGAGCTGGTCCCCATACATCTATATGCATAAGCTATAACTTTTTATCCTTTTTTGTCTTCCCAACTCTAAGAAATCTGACTCTTTTATATTTTACATACACACAATGCTCACAGAATTCCAAATCTACCTTCTTCAAATCTAATAACAAATTCTTTGAATAGAGAACTTGTATCCCCTTCTCACTCATGTGCCTAAATCTATGGTTCTATTCTTTTGTATCCAATGTTTTAAAAGATAAAGAAATAAAATATTCAACATTACCATTAGATAAATATAATTTACTTACCTTATCTCCTTTTTCTATTACCATTGATCCTTTAGTGAACTTCCATGATTTTTTTAAAAATGTAATTGTACAACCCTCACTTCCCAACTGCCTTACTAAAATTAGATTTCTTTTGAACTTAAAAACATGCCTTACCTATTTCAACAACCATTTGTTTCCATTATATAATTTTATCTTTATCTTACCCTTTCTTATAATTTATAGGGTTCAACATCAACTAAATAAACCTATCCAAAATCATCTTGAACATAGTATTGAAAATATTTCTTATACAATGTAACATGAAATGAAGACCCTAAATCTAATACCCAAGAATCATTAATATTATCTAAAAAAAGGATTAAAACATCTTATAACACATCACCTGCTACATTTTCTTCTTGATTTTTATCTTTTTTTCCATCTCTTTGTTTTCCTTTTTGAAACCAACAATCTTTTTTTAGGTGTCCTTTCTTCCCACAAATCCAGTACACCAACATTCCTCTAGATTTAGATCTATCTTTCTTAGACTTACCATGATTCCCTAGGACCTTTCCTCTATATTTTTATCTTCCCATGTTATCTATAATCAAATCATTACCTAATGTCTCACTTGTGCTTTTCCATCACATTTCCTTGCTAAGAATAACACCCATAACATCATCAAAATTTAAAGTGTTTGAACTAGAGACAAAATTAATCATAGCCATGATCAATCCCAACTTTTTGTCAATGAGAATAGAATCAAAAGATCCCTAACCTCATCATCAAAATTTAATCTTATAGAGCTTAACTAATTTGTGATCATGTTAAATTCATGTAAATGATTAGCAACAAACCCACCTTCTAACATTTTCAAATTAAATAAATGCTACATAAGAAATACCTTGTTGAAGGCTAGATTTTTTTCATATACTCTATCTAGTTCCTTTATCACATCCTCTATTGTATTTTATTTTGAAATATTGAAGGCCACCAATGTTTCCAGGCACAACCATATTGTTCCTAGTTCCTTTCTATCAAGAACCTTCCAATCTTAATCTTTCATAGTTGTTGATTTATTTGTTATTGCACCCAATGGTAGGAAAAAATCTTTCTAATATAAATAGACTTCCATTTGCATCTTCCATAGCTAGTAGTTTTAACTGCTAAACTATTTGACCTTAAACTTGCCTTCTTCCACCATTTCTCCCACTCAAACTAGGAATCCTCTTTTCATGTGAGTTTATCTACCAAATAAACCTTCAGTTCTAATGCTAGTTGTTAGGAATATAGAACATAGAGAAATATTAATAAATTAAAGATAGAAATAAAATGTAGTAAACACAACATAATAGAGACACATATTTAACATGGTTCACCTAATATGGGATGTGTCCACTAATTTAATAGTTTTAGGAATATTAGAGTTTTATTCCTAATTTAGTTAAGGGTTTAGAATAAATAAATCAGTGAATAATATTTTAATAATTAGAGTAATTATTTATATAATTTATTGTGTTTTTTAAAGCATAGCAATAAATAATGAAAAATATAACTTAGCTTAAAACTAGACTGAGACAACTGAGATAGAGGCTAAAACTAGCTATACAAGATTGAGATAGTGTCATGAACTAAGATCTAGATTTCATTTGATGAAATGATAAGAGCATAAAAAATAGGACACTTTAAGGTCTAAAACTATATTCCAAGTCCTTATACTATTATCCAAACTAGTCACAGAGATCTAATATTTCTAGGTTTTGTTCACTATCCCTATGTGACCCTACTTGTAAAATTTTAGATCCTAAATATCTATGAAGCTCCTTGTAGAGCTGATTTAATATCCAACCTTAGAGCTTCATAGTGCTTGAAATAAAACTTGAGAAAGAGGTGGGTTAGTGTGTGTAAGATGCACTAAACATTTATCCACACCCCTTGTATGGGCATGTTGCCTAAATACCAATAATTTAAAGAGGGATCAAGCCATATGTAGTTTTCCCACATGATGTGCTTTGTGTAATAATGTTATATGGATGAGAAAATGCCAAACTGAGATTGCTTGAGGTGGTTAGGGATTGGTGTGAGTGTCTGAATATGTTGGTAGCTATATTAGATGGTTATATATAGAGAATAGGGAAATTTGCCTTGGTGATCTTGCTTGATTTTTTAATATTTGCCAAACCCTTCTAAATGAACTTTGAATGGGCTTTTAGAGAGATATATTGATAATGGGTTAAATATATTCATGCTAGGCTGACACAATGAGGAAGAGGAATCATAAGGAAATATTCATTTAGGCTCAAAATGTGATTGGATATGAACACTAGAACTAGGATACCCTAGGGTCCAATGCTATAGTCCAACCCTAACGCTCCTATCCTATAGCTTCAAGACTTAGGGGGATAGAATTAACATGGAAAAAGAAACTTAGTTGAGCTAGAATTAGGTCTCAAAAGTCTATGAATGATTAGGAATCAACAAAAAGGTGTCTAGAAGGGTCATGAGAGCATGCAAGAGGGACCTATGAGTTGGGTGTCACAAGCCACACTCAAGATACCAATTTTTACATTTTATGTGACTACATTTAACAAATCAAAATAATAGGATAAAGGAAAAGTAGAAAGTGTACCTAAACTTACCTACAAAGGTGAAGCCCATGAAGCTATGTAATTTTGGGTGTGCATAGAGAGATCACATTGTGAAGTGTCAATTTGTAAGAGAAAACAAAGATTAGATTAGTTCTTACTATATATGTTATATCTAAAATAAGAATGTATAAATCTAGGTAAGAGAGAGGAAGATAAAGGAATGAATATACCTTAATGAGTATGCAAACCAATACAAAACTTATTGTGATGTTGAGTGATGTTGGATGATGCTGAGTAATGTTGAGTATATGTTGTACCAAGAGTAATATCATGAATGGAGCTGAGTTCTTGATTCTTTGAGAGTGGCTCAAGAATACAAAGTTTTTCCCTTTAAATCTATCATCACCTACTAAGTGAATATATGTGATCATGCATGTGATAATCAATGTTTAGACTATGTTTCCAATCCCTCTGAGTAGGTGGCTCAAGAATATAAAGGCTAACTATACCTTTGGCTCTATTGTTGCCCATTAAGTGAAGCTATGAACTGATACTAGTGTGAATATGTGTCATATGAGATGGCTCTTAAATCCCATGAATGCTCCAAAATTTAAAAATATGGCATGGATAGCTAAATGTGTACTATAAAGTAGGCCAATCTTGGCCACTCTGAAAGGAGGAGATTAGGCTTGTATAAAAGCCACTTCAAAACTAGAAAATAGGCTTATGTGGAAGCCACTCAAGAATGTGAAGTTTAGGTTTGTATGAAATCCATTCCAAAATGATGCCAACCACCTTCAGATATAATAAGTCACTCAACTACTAAAAATGCTTGGGTAATATATTGAATTCAAAAATAAAAGAATTCAAATATGTTGTACACATTACCCCCAATAATTAGTGTCTATAACTTGGATTTTAATCTAGAATTTATACCAACTACCCAATCTAAAACTAGAAGTGAGATCCATCATGTCATTCATGATGCACCCTATATCTAGATTCTAAGAAAAATTGTATTGAAACTATTGAATCTAGACTGATTTATATCTAACAAAATTGTAACTGAGCTAAATTTTCTACCTGTTTCTATAAAATTTGGGTTTTTTGTTGTTTGGATAAGAGCACCAAAAATAGGACACCCACCTATTTGACATTGTTTTCCATGTTTGGCAATGTTGTCTTTTAATGAATATGATGATTATTTTTTAATCATCACTATTTTTCTGATCTATTCTACCTAGTTTGGGTTCTAGTTGTTTTGAGTGTTCTAAAAACTAATTTTTTGATTGATAGGAGCTATGATCTATATGAAAAACCTCCTATTTGTTTCCCTCTATTCTAAGGGTAGGAATGTATACCCTATAATGACTACCCTTAGACAAAAGAGCCTTGCAAGTGTGTTATGTTATGAAATACATGATATAGAAATGATAATAAAAAAGATGTCTCAAGATATAACATAGTTTGTATTAAAGATTATTAGATCAATAATGGTATGCCTAGATAGATATAACAATGTAATAACATGTGTAATGTAATAAATTAAAAATAGAAATGTTAGTTGTTAGTTGTTAGGAGTTAGTTGGTAAGGAGGGATGGAGCATGATGTCCATCATGGCATCCAAGAAAGTAAGATAATGTATGATGCAAATCATGACATTGTAAATAGTGAGAAGAAAACAAGCAATAAGAACACAATGAAAGAAGTAAGAAGTATAAAATAGTGGCCAAGGGGCCAAGCAAACAAGGGACATGGGAACATGTCACTCAAATTGGAATTTAGGCATACAAGGTATGTTCAAATGCCACATACACATACAATTGAAAAAAGTAAGGTTGGCATGAGGACCACAATCACATAGAAGAGTACAATCAAAGGACATTGGCAAATGTCCTAAGACACACACCAAAATAGAAGCCAAGGACATTGTAAAATGTCCTAAGTAACATATAGAAGACAAAATAGGAACTGAGAAATGAAATCACATCTAGATATGCAAAATAAGAAAGGAAGGCATGCAATATATTGTAAATATAATCTCCTCTAACTAATCAAAGCAAGGAGTGAAAGTATGTAAAACATGGAGTACAATACTAGGTATATGCTAAAAAATACATGAGTAATATATACTAGTGAGTGTCGATAGAGTAATATGTATAGGCTAGTAAGTAATGTACATCATCATGATAACTATAGTGTGTGGTGTAAGAATGACATAACCTATATGGTGTTGTCATTTAGAAGATGCCACCAATGGTTAAATATGTCAATTTATGTCTTTAATTCATAATTAATATACCTGCTCAATGGGTAGAGTGAAGCAATCAAGGATCTAGATGTCACTACACACACTCAAAGAAGATCAAGTGAAGCATGGTAATGTAGATAACTCAACCAATAATAGCATAGAATAGCAAATGTACGTATAGCATGGTAGTAGAAATGTAAATCATAAATAATGCACATAATTGAAATATTTTTGTTTTTTTAATTATTTGAATGTTTTTGTATTTTGAAATTTTGTATTATTTTTGGTATTTTGACATATTTGATTTTTTTGGTGTTTTAAAATATTTGAATGTTTTTGGTATTTTTGGTATAAGGTATGTACAATCAAGTATTAGGAGGATATGTATAAAAAATTAAGAAATATGTATAAGAAAGACTGGGAAGAAATGATACTAATTGATGAGTCTCATGAGAGACTCCCTATCATGGATTCTAGTATCAAGGAGAGGGATCATGCATGAACATGAAGCATGATGGAAGGGTTGAGACTGTGGCTCTAAAATATCTATAGTGTAAATCAACTATGGGGTCCCACTATAACTTTGAGGAGTGAAAGCAATTGTAGGGCTCTTAGGGACCCATTTGGTAGTTGGAAAAGCTCTCTAAACATGTGCTCTATGAGTAGAGGTATGAGACCTCAATGATACTACTTTGGGTGTGAAAATTATAGTTGAAAACTATCTAGAGTATTAAAACTATGGCTGCTCTAAAAGAGTCCTCTGTGGACATGAATGAAATCTATTTTAGCGAGGAAGGCCACAATTATGTCTAAATCTGAACTAGAAGAAGAATTGTAACTGGTGGATAAGTTGAAATTGGTGACTGTAAAGTAGAAGGTGGCTCCGAATCAGGGAATGGTAACTCATATGGAACTCCACCAATTATAACAAATTTATTAGTGTGAATTATTTTCACACATCTATGAATTATAGAAGTTACTACTCTAAGTTTATAAATCTATGGTCAACCAAGTACCATATCAAAAAATTTTGCACTAGGAACAATAGGAAATGGTATGATCACATGTGTTGGACCAACCTATAGAGGAATTAAAATCTCACCTAATGAAATCTATATGTTCCCACTGAATCTACTGATAACTATGTCCATTGGGTTAATATCATGTTCTAAATATCCCAAATGCTAAAGTAGTGTCATAGTACACACGTTCATGTTATATCCATTATCTATGAAAACACTTGAATGGGATAATTATGAATGTAGGATCTGATAAAGAGTGCATGATAATTTGAATCATCCTCAACTATATCCTACTCTAAGAAAGAGATAGAAGGTCTAGTTGTAACTTTAGAATTACACGTACCAATCATGTTACTTAAAGGATGTGACTCAACTGAAGGTGCTTGATACATAGCTGGTGGAGGATGTGAATGATATGCATGGTGAACCCTGATATATCTCTTATTTATAAAACTATGTAAAATATCTTAGAATATTTTTAAAGAATTGTCTTATGTTTGATTTACTTGAGGAGGTTCAATCAGAGTTCCAAGATCAATAACATTACCATATATCAGGTCCTATATCTTGTGTTTCAAATTGATGTATCTATTTTTTATGGGGCTTAGTGCCCTATGAAAATTGTAAAATGCATTCTGATCATATCCTCATGGAAGAGGAATTTTTGGATCAACTTCTCAAATAAGAGGGAGAAATATGATATTACATTCCAATAGCTATTGTAAGACTTTGGCTAAAGAAGCTAGTAGATTGGTAAAGGTTCACCGAGGAGGTACTAATAAAACCACTCACTAAGGGGGCTTTTAAGTTACATTAATTGTTGGTTAATTTTGAATTTTTCTATCATTGACCTTTAATTTATATGGGACTTTGTTCTTAATATTTTTTTGTTGTTTTTGATATGCTTGTATACTTGAGTTTGCCCATTAAAATTAGTTTGACTTCCCTTTCCTTTAGTGTATGACATAACTCAGTGAAGGAAGAGAATCTTTTGAATATTATTGACTCATGCAAAGCTATTAAAAGACTCTATTTGAAGAGATCCTATAATTATTGATCGGCCATGGGGCTAGCCATTTTAGCCAAGATAGTCTTATATTGAATAACATAATCTATGAGATGCTCATTTGACCTTTGTTTCTATTGTGAAACTTAGGAATAATAAACCTTATCACTAATGTTAATGCTAAAATGAGCTAAGAACATGTTAGCTAAAGGATTGAATGCATTGATCGACATATTCGATAGACTATAGAACCGTTATAAAACATAATCCCTTAGACTCTATGGAAATAGCTTGGTTAGTATCTAGTCATTTGGCACATAGTCCAAGAATGTTACATAAAAATCTCTCTAGTGTATCTCTAGATCACCTTTCCATCATATAGAGTGAGCTTGGGTTGAATAAAACCTGGTGACAAGAGTGTAGAAGCAATATGATGTGCCAATGGTGTATGAAGTAGAGAAAAAAATACAAAGTCTATGTTAGTCTACAAGCACCTTACTCAAGATGTATCACCTTGGATTGAAGATATTTTATCTCTTACATAAGGGATACCACATTAGGAGACAAAGATGTATTAGTTGTAGCTGGTGGCATAGAGGAAGGTTGGATTGCCATAGGGGGTTGTTGAAACATAGTTACCCCTGTAGTGTCATGTGTAATTGGTTGCTATATGGTTTGAGAAGATTGAACATTGTTCTATTTTTATTTTTATTTTTGTATTATTTTGAGCATGTCCTCTTGCATATCAGGATGTTTAGTTAAAAGGTCTTAAAGTTCCCTCTTATCAGTTTCGTCAAAACTAGTATATTGGGTCATTGTTAACGTGGATTTTTTTTTAAATGGATTGAATTTTTTGAAATAAGTTTTAATAAGAAAAGCTTTATGGAATTAAATTATTTAATATAATAAATTTAAATTCTTAAAAGCATCACACTAGAAAATGCATAAAAAGGATACGAAGCTCACAAACATGTAAGATGAAACCTCAAAAGCAATAGGACCTAGTATATGCAACTAGGGTTTCAAAAAATGATATATTTTTAAAATTACTAAGGAATTTTAAAATTTAATGTGAATTTTTAAATTTAAATATGAAATTAAAAAATTATAAAAATATTGGAAAAATTCTTGATTTAAAGGGACCTAGTATATGCAACTGCGGTTTTGAAGAAAATAAATGTTTAAAATTACTATGGAATTTTAAAAATTAATGTGATGGATTTTTTATTTAAATATATATGTAAAAAATCAAAAAATTAATTGGAAAAATTAGTAAGGAATTTACCCTAGGTTTCTAGGGTTTTTATGCATAAACAAAGTAAGTCAGGTTCACCAAAAAGTTTAATAGTTTTAGGAATATTAGATTTTTATTCCTAATATACTTAAGGGTATTGAATAAATAAATTAGTAAATAATATTGAAATAATTATAGTAATAATTTGTATAATTTATTATGCTTTTTAAACCTTTTTAAAAATAGGAATAAATAAGGAGAAATACAACTTAGCTTAAAACTAGACTGAGATAATAAAGACAGAGGCTAAAACTGGATACGCAGAACTAGGATAACATCATGAACAAGGATATAGATTTTGTTTAATGAAAGGATAGGATAACTAAAAATAGGACACTTTGAGGTCTGATGCTATAGTCCAAGTCCTATTGCTATTGTCCAAACTAGTCATAGAGTTCTAAGTTTTATGGGTTTTGTCTGTTGTTCTTATGTGAGCCTACCTATAAAATTTTAGATCTTGAATGTTGATAGAGATATTTGTAGATATGATTTAATCTTAAACCCTAGACCTTCATATTGCTTAGATAAAAATTGAGAAAGAGAGGGGGTTAGTCTGTGTAAGATGCACTAAACATGTATCCACACCCATTATATGGGCATGATGCCTACATACCAATACTCTGAAGAGGGATAAATCCATATGTAGTTCTTCTACTTGATGTGCTTTATGAAATAGTGTTATTCAGATTTAAAAATGCCAAAATGAGAGTGTTTGATGTGGCTAGGGACTGGTGTGGGGGTTTGTATATGTTGGTATCTATATTAAATGGTTGTATGCAGAGAATATGGAAATTTACCTTAGTGGTCTTGCTTGTATTCTTTCTTAATTTTTTGATATTTGCCAACCCCTTATAAATGAACTTTGAATGGGATTTTACAAAGATTTATTGGTCATGTGTTAAATGTAATCATGCTAGGTTGACAAAATGAGGAAAAGGAATCATAAGGAAATGGTTATCCAAGCTCAAAATGTGATTGGATAAGAGAAATAGAAATGAGACACCCTAGGGTCTAGTGCTAGATTCTAACCCCAATGCTTCTATCTTACAAGCTTAAGACCTAAGGGGATGGAATTTTCATGGGAAAAGTAGCCTGGCCAAGTTGGAATCAGGACTCAAAAGTCTATAGATGATTGGAAATCAATAAAATGTGTTTATAAGGGTCATGAGAGCATGAAAGAGGAACCTATAGGTTGGGCGTGAAAATCCACACTCAAGCTACCAATTTTGATATTTTATATGACTACATCTACATAGAAATATCCAATCCTTATTATTTAGTCCAAAAAATGAAGGGAAGGTGTTGGACAGATAGGCTGGGGGTAGTGTTGAGGTTCCTTGGTGGAAAAATATTTGGAATAAATTATCTTGGCCAAAATGCAATTTCTTTTCTTGGCTAGTGGTTTATGGCAGGTGTTCGACTTGGGATAACCTCTATATGCATGGCTTCTAAGGACCTTCCTTATGATTTTTATGTGAAAAAGATGTTGAGATGGTTTCACACCTTTTCTTCCAGTTCCCTTTTGCTCAGACTATTTGGCATTTTTGGTGGGGAGCCTAGAGTTTGAAGTGTAGGCACCCTTCTCTGAAGGAGTTTTGGAAAAACGTTGGGCCCATTTTGGTGAGGACTTCATTTCTATACATAGCTTGGCTAGTTGGCCCTAGTATGATTATATGGCACATCTGGTTAGAGTGCAACCATAGGGTCTTTCTAAATAAGAAGTTGCTAGTGGGTCAAGTGTGGTCTCACATTCTTGGGGCTTTACAAGAGACCTTGTATGCTAAATGTGATATGTCTACTTCGATGGATCTTTGGGATATTTAAATAACTCATAATCTAGGGATTCTAGTTGGGGGTCCCAGAAGGCCCAAGATTGGGTAGAGTAGGTGTTCCAAAAGGAAGGTTTCTAGGGAAGGGCACTAGCTACCCCCTCCCACTAGAGTCTTGAAAATCAATACTGATGGGTTTACAAGGGGTAACCCTAGGCATGCTAGTATTGGTGGGGTGAGTAGAGACAATTTTGGGGTGGTTGTGTTTTGCTTCTCAAAATATAAGGGGATACACTCTAATAATTTTATGGAGGCCTTGGCTATTCTTTTAGCTTTGAAGAAGGCATATGGCCTTGGCTAGAATAAGATTATCTATGAGTCAGATTCTTAGGTGGTGATGGACTTGATAAATAGAAGGTAGTTTGATGATGTTAGTTGACAACTTATAGTGGTGGCTAAGAAAATCACCAGTCTTGGAGATTTATTTGATTCTATCACCTTCTCTCATATCCCTCGGGAATGGAATAAGGTGGCTGATGGGTTGGCTAAATGGGATTCTAAGAAGAATGGGACCTGGCTGGTGGATGATTGGGACAATTTACCTAGGGATCTTGCCCAAGATTTGATGGATTTGGTCATATAATATGTGAGATGTTGCATGACCACTTCTTGATCTCTAGTTTATTATCTTTTGGCTCGTTTGGGCTTTTTGTAGCTTTTATGCTTTGTACTTTTCTATTGGATTAATAAATTTTTTACCCTCTTTTTATTTTAAAAAAACAAATGAAGGGAAAAACATGTAATGCAACCACTGTAATATCCTCCTCACTCACATATAGTGTGATGCCATAATTATCATGCCCTCATATCAGAAGGAAGGTTACATATATGTCAAAAATACACAAACATAATTTCTACTATTAGATTTGTAACTTAATAGTGAAAAATTCAGATTTACTATGAAATTACAATATTTTATAGTGCATTTTTAACAAAATTTGTCTTTGAGGTGTTGCCCCTGAACCCCCACTAGAATAGGCTCCTAAATAGGTCACCTCCCCCTAGACCCCCATGTCAACCATAGTGGGGGGCATTACCCTCCCAAACCCGCCTATCAATAATTGGGCATTAAAATAAGATCAGGCTCCACCATCTAACAAGTTGAAACCCCAAAAGTAGGAAACTATATACAAGGCCTCAATAGGCCAACTCATATTTTCAATGATGTTATCCTTTTTGTTTGTGAATCTTATCCCAAATACTCTTATCCATGATTTTTTCACTCAAATTAAGTAGATTTTTGATGTTAAATTCAGCAATACACTTACATTTAATTTTTAAATAAAAATTGGGATAAGATTTGGGAAATACCTCTACCCACAATGTGAATTTCAAAGAGAAATAAGTGTGGGCATCATCACAAACTAGAGTGACTAGAACACCCAACCTAGTGAATATATGATTTTTATTTATCCAATCACCAAATCAATGGTAAATTTTTCTCTTCTTGACATTTTTTTTACAACATCATTTCCCTTATTCCATTTATCTTTGACATCAAGAGTGTATATATTTTCTTCTTCACATGATAAGGACCTTATGGTTTTTATTTAGTGGTTGAGGTATGAAGAGAGATGTATTAAATCAAGAAATATTTAACTCTAACCATTTTTTATTATATTTATTCACTTAAACTACCATGTTTATGATTATTGATGGTCACCTTGACCACTTCCACCATTAAGAGGAACATTGGACAACTGCAATCACATCCTATAGGTAAAATAACCTATTGATTATGTTTTGAGATAATGTATCTACTTGCATTAGGTATAATAGTAGTGTTCAAATTTATTATAGGGAAGCTTTGTTGACTATATTCTTGAAGAAAAATATTATTTTAAGGCATAAATTTATTTATATGTTGATTTATAGGCATGTAACTTGAAGGAGTTTGAGTGTATACATTTGATTAGCCTAAAAAAAGTAATGGCTTAACACCATATGCATGTGGCATTGATTATTATTGAAAAGTGAAGGCTTCTTGATATGTCAATGCCAAAGATGCGAGTGTTGATGGTTTTATTTAGATAAGTAAAATAGTCAATAGGTATAACACTTTTAGATAAATCATAATAATAAAAACTTCCATTTGAAGGAATGGGTATTTTAACCTCTTATATAACTGATGGAAGTGAGTGTTAAACATACTCAAATTCATTAGGCTATCTAAATAAAAACTAATGGTATAGGATATCAAGATCAATGGGCACTCTAAAATAATTTACCAATGAATTTTCAAAGGCATTCCATGAGGCTATGTATCCATACCATAAATTTATTACTAAACATAAGTAATTTCATCTAAGGACTAAGGAAATAGTTATAAATCCACATCCTCATATTGGATCTAAGTCTAAATAATGGCATATTTAAAATCATATATATGTTCTTTAGTGGTTATAATCCCACCATGTACATAATTGGATTAAAAAATTGGGATTCTTAGGTAAATCATGGGAAACACCTAGAACATTCATATAATAGCTACCACCACCAAGCTAGGCAGTAGTTATTTGTAGATTTGAGAAATGACTCCTCTTACCAAGTTATTTGTGTTTTTTAGGCATACAATAGGTAATTCAAATCATAAATAGAAGGAAAAAAATACTAAGACTAATCGTAAATATAAAAACTCTAATCAGGCCCTCCATCTAGCACCAATTTATTGACGGGTTGTATGTCACACCAATTTAGGCATGGTATAAATCCACCCAACCTCTCTTGAAAGGATATGGAATCTCCCCAAGGTATATTATTTTTTGGTCTTGGTTTTTATGGAAACCCAATGGTTGATGTAAAATTATTCCATTTCAAGGGGTGTATTTGAAATAAATGATAGATAATGCAAGTCTTGAGGATTTGTTGCCCAAAAAATTAGCAATGTGGATTTGGCCTTAAAATATAGTTTATTTAATACATTTTCATTTCATACATAAATTCCATAATTCATAAACACAAATAACAAAGGTTAACAATCAAGATAAATCCTGTAAATAGAGATTGCAACTTTAATATCTCCTCTACATACTCTAATAGATTAATTACAAATAACCAAAGATAAAGATAAAGATAAAGATAAAGATAAAGATGTAAGCCTATTTTTAAATGTTAATAAATAATATTCATTTGATTAGATGAACTCCAGGGAATCAATCTATTATTTGATTAATATGCATGTAGTCATGAATAAATATGATGCAAGAGTTTGAGGTTACTTCAACTATGAATAAATATGGACAAAATCACCATATACATGTGTAGATAATGAATAACATACTTCAAAAATTTTGAATTGATAGATATTTTATTGAAAACAAATGTTTAGATCCATCAAAATTAGGTGAAATATATAAAAATGATTCATAATATCATTGTTCAAAAGAAAAACTAACTAGTAAAGTAAGAAATTGTATAAAATAAATGTCTAGTCCTCTACTCTACTCTATAATTATAATGAACTAAAAACTAAATTATTATATTTAAATATAATTCATCTAATGGATGGAAACAAACCCTCTACTCATGAGGTGGGTAAACATATTCAATGCATGGTTCAAGATCAATTGTTCATATTCAGTGTGCAAATGAATCATCTCAAGGAAATGAATGTCATGAATAAGATAAGAAAATCCATCATTAAATTTTGGTAACAAGGCACAAGTGAAATTATTTAATGCTACATGTGCACATCTTCAATACAAAATCTCCTTCTTTGAATGCACCTCTTTTATGTATTGAATTTTGGTAACAAGGGAGTATTGGAATAAAATTTTCCTCTTATACATCTCCAAGATTAAAAACTCTCTCCTTGATGCAATATATGTAAAATAAAAAAATGAAGAATCACATTTCTTTTAAAATATCCATAGATATTAAATACATTAAATGCATAATGTGTTAGTAAAGCAATTAAAATTTTAAAATGAAATCATTGACAAGTATTTCAACTTGCATTATTTCCATCTAGAATATATTTTAATATGAATATAATTAAACCACCTTTATAAATAAATAAATGGAATTGTAAATAGAGCCACAGATCAAAATATATGCCTTAAAAACAACCATGTAGTTGTGAACACCAAATCAACATCTTTAGAATAAGATCAAGGAGAAATTTGCATAATAAAGCATGATTAATACCTATCGTATCTTATATTTTCCTAAATATCTCAAAAACACATTTAGAAAGGGTTTTTTAATTTTTCTAAAAAATAAGGTTAATATCTATGCAATACCCTTTAAAGTGTCTTCTGATCAAAGGTAGGCTAAGTGATAAATCTTTTAAAAGGGTCATTATACACAGACATATATTTTTATTGGAAAACAAAATAACTATAAAACCAATTGTATTATATTATAATATCATCATGGTATTATCATAAAACATTTCAAGTAATTTTGACCTAATTTTATAGTCCAAACATAGGTATTAAAAGTGTGTATAGCTTAGATTTGAAAATTAGAAATGCAAAAGATGATAAAGTAAAAATTAACATAAAAAGATAATTAAATTTCTATTATTGTATTTGCATTTACATTTTTATCGCATTTGAATGCCATCATGAAAATTTTAAAAATTACTGTATCTTATTTTATTATGTGAAATTCTTCTGTAAAAGTGCTTTCTAGTTAGTTTTGAAAATTATAAAAGACAAAAATTGACTGTAAAAATGAATGTTAAAGGTTAATTTTCATCCCTATGAATTTTGTACGTGAAAAATAATTTTATATGATTTCATTTAATATTGTACTCTTCCCACTTTTGGATACCTTAAATAAATATTTTTAAATAATTTTAATTTATTTGATTGTGCAAAATTAGGTTTTAAGAGTGTGCACTAGATAGATTTGACAACCTTAAGCACATAAATCAACAAAAAAAGGCAATTTTGATTGCTATGAATTTTGTACATGGAAAATAAATGCAAGTAAATTTTTTTAGTATTATATTATTCCAATATTTATCTACCTTAATGAAATATTTCATAATAAATGGTTTTATTTTGACTAGGTGAAGTTCCTCTTGAAATGTGCTTACTAATTAGATTCAAAAATTAGAAAGATGCCAAAATAAGGTAGAAACTAGTTTTTATCATTGTGAATTTTGCATGTGAGATTTTTTTCTTGTGAATTTCTTCACCATGTTATTACAATGACATTTTTATATCATATTTAAATATTTATTAATAAATTTAATTGGTTACATTGTGTGAAGTGCCTCCCAAAATGTGTTTGTCAAAGAAATTTGAAAACTAAAAATGAAGAAAAATGGCAAGTAAAAATTAGTGTAAAAGTATTTTTTATGGCTATGAATTTAATAGTTGGGAATGAATTTTGTGTGACTTAAATTTAACCTAAAATTATTCTCACAATTTTATATCATCATTAAATTTTTAAATACAAATAAATGTGATTGTAAAGTGTGAAAATAAGTTTGAAATGTGCACACAAGCAAGATTTGAAAACTAGAAAGACACATGAACCAGTGCATAAACAAGTTTTTGTCACTACAAACGTTGCATGTGAAAATTAATTTATTGTGAATTGTTTTAACATTGCATCATCCTCACATTTGGTTGTGATAATTAAAATTTAAAGATAATTTTAAATCATTTAACCATGTAAAATGCTTTGTGAAATGCTTTTTGGTAAGATTTGAAAACTGGAAGACAAATCAACGTAGAAACTTATTTTAATGTTTTTGAATTTATAATGTGGGAATTAATTTAATGTAATTTTTAAAAATGTTTAAATATTCTCACATTTGGATATCATCATGGAAAATTTCATGAGAAATTGATTTCATTTTATGTTGTAGAAAAAAAATTCAAAAGTGCTAGTGATAACAAATGGAAACTAAACTGCACACCCAAAACACTTCAAAAAGTGTATTTGAAATAAAAACTAGATTTTAAAAAATATGGGGTATCATATTTATCAATGTGGAATTATGGAATTTTGTGAAAGAAACAACATATTCAAAATACTTCAATCAAAGAATTCTATCAGAGCATGACATGAGTTTCTAGTTTATTCTTTTACATGTTTTATTCATCATATATTTGGGTAGATAGTATATTATATTTATATACACACATTAATTTCATAAGGTATATGAGTGTGATTGAATACATACATTAAACAAACATTATTATATGTTGGACTCCCTTCTACCCAGTGCCCAGGCATATGCTAGGTGCATATATCTACATGTTACATTACAACATGTTATATCTTTCTATGACCTCAAATACAATGTTGAGCTACATAGCTTACAAGTGTCTTGATAATCACTCATATTTTACATTATGATGCTATGCTATAATATTACATGGATACATATGGATGAAAAATACTAGTGCTTTTGTGTTGTATGTTCTTTCAATGTTATTTATGTTATTCCATGATAGGCCATAAATTTCTTGAGTATTTTGTGTGGCCCTTGGCCCTTCATGTGAAAATTTATTGAAAATATCTATGATATATTTCTTGGTATGTGAAAATTTTAAACATGGATATTACTTATGGACCTTTGGTATTATGTGTGTAATATTTATCTTGTGCAACATTTGAACATGTCTTGTGTATGTGGTCATTTTCCTTATTATATGACATTGTGTGACATTGCATGACATTGTGCATTGTGATTGGTATGCTTGTTGAGATTGATTACTTGTGCCATAGTACATATCAAAAAATTTTATAGTCATCCTCTTCCTCACTATATTCTTATTCATAGTTATAATATTAAGCATTGCCTTCACAATCACATTCTTCATATACACCATTAGCATTGTTAGTCATACAATGACTATAATTAGAGTAATCATATGGTATAAAATTACTAGAAAATAAAAAATATAAAGGATGGGAACTATTAATGCCATTATTGGAGGTAAATTTTTTGAAGTTATTGAAGCCCATGATGGAAATAAAGAAAATGATAAGACCTATTTCCAAAACACATTCCCACATAGAGAGATAAAGAACTTGGAAAGAAGACGATAAGTAATGCCCAAATAGAATAAAGAGGTTCGCTAATATTTTTTTAATCTAAAATTGTATTAATAAAATAATAACCCTTTAATTATATATAACATAATATAATAGAAATCTAACTATAACTTGGTCTATTATACATAAAATATAGATTTACAATTATGATCCAAGCATGCAAATTCAAATATCATAATAAATACAAAGGTATAAATAGAAACTTAGCTTATTTATCTCACTAATGTGGTATTTAAAATAATTTTATCTATATGAATGATGTGTGGAAGGGATTTTATTATGTTCATTTTCTAAATTTACTATCTTTATTTTGGTTGATACCAACTTTTAGTAGATAATATCAACTGTTGGTCTAGATCTGTGGTAGTCAATATTGACTTCATAAGTGTAATATTTTTTATTTTAATTTCCATTTTGACACTTTAAATTCATGAATAATATAATTTTACATATTTTTAGTCCCATAAATGTGCACACATGCCCTTGAAATATAAAACCCTAGTTTCCTACACAAACACTTGAGACATCAAATAGGTGGCAAGAGGAATCAGATGAAAGTGATTGAGTTAGACTGACCTTGGTTAAAACATGTTGATCAACCATGAAATTCACTACATTTACACTTATTTGAATAATGATCAAACTCAAATGTAGTTCTCTCACTAATGGGTATATGTGTAATGGTGAATTCAAGACTAAATGTTTTTTTATCCTATTTACCCATGGCATAATTATATAAAATGTAAATTTCAATACTTCAAATGTATACCTAATGATTTAGTATAAGCAAATGTAGATTTTTATGGTTCTTGTAATGTTATAATGCTTATCCCAAATATATCTTAGCAACTATTTATATATAGGAATTTTTTTAAGTTTGAATAAAAAACCTTTTGACATACTAAAACATACTCAAAAGAAAATCAAAAGGACCAGATAAATAACTATAGTGGAAATGTGCCCAAAGAAATCATTAAATAGATCAATATTCAAAATTTATGGTCGATATTGACTGTAAGGGTCAATGATCTAGACAACAATTCAGATGACAATTTGGGTGATGGATCCACCCCAATTGATGGCGAAACTTCTGGGAGCCATAACTTTTGCACTGTAGCTCCAATTGACTCACCGTTTGAACCATTAGAAAGATAATAATGAGGGGAACATCATGAGATGACATAGAGATCTTCTTAATGAAGTTTGACTCCATATAACAAAACATAAGTATCCTAAATTTCAATTTTAGTAGTGCAGTCTAAAAATAGTAAATTTCTAAAAATAGTAAATCCTCAAGTTTTGTATTGTTGTAAATCATGGAAGTCAAACTAATTCATCTCCCTTGAGATTTGTGACCTTCCAAATCCTCCCCACACCTTCAAAACATGTATAAATGAAGATGTAACCTGAAATGCAAATTATACATCTCTTCTCAGAGATAAGTATATGTTTGGGTCTATAAATTTGATCAATAAAACATCTCTTATCAGAGATAGAATTATTTGAAATGTTTTATTCTTGTTTCTTGAATTATATTTCAACCAAAGCTTTCATGTTTTGGATCAGTGGTATCATAGCTATGTCTCAAGGTCAAGACTCATGGAAGCTAGTGGGCCTAATCCATCCCTCCTCAAGGATAACTAGCTACCACACATTCTGATTAGGATCACCTCGATATCCCTTGGTAACTAGCCATAGGGGTCTAAAAGAGGACCTAAATCACCCTAGGACTTTTGGTGTGATGACTAGTCCTCTATTGGTATCAGAGCTAGGTCTCGAGGTTGAGACTCATGGAACCTGATCCATTCCTCCTTAGGGATAACTAGCTACCATGCGTTCTGACCAGGATCACCTTGATGTCCCTCAGTAGCTAGCCATAAGGGTCTAAAAGAGGACCCAAATCACCTTGGGACTTTTGGTGTGATGGCCAGTCCTCTATTGGTATCAGAGCTAGGTCTCGAGGTCGAGACTCATAGAAGCTAGTGGGCCTAATACATCTCTCCTCAGAGATAACTAGCTACCACGTGTTCTAATTGAGATCACCTTGAGTGTCCTTCAGTGACTAGCCATAAGGGTCTAGAAGAGGACCCAAATCACCCTAGGACTTTTGGTGTGATGGCTAGTCCTCTATAGGTATTAGAGCTAGGTCTTGAGGTTGAGACTCACAAAACATAATCCATCCCTCCTCAGGGATAACTAGTTGCCATGCATTTTGATCGAGATCACCTCAATGTCCATTAGCAGTTGGCCATAGGGGTCTAGAAGAGGACCCAAATCACCCTCAAACTTTTGGTGTGATGACTAGTCCTCTATTGGTTGGTATCAGAGCTAGGTCTTGAGGTGGAGACTCATGGAAGTTGGTGGGCCTAATACATATCTCCTTAGAGATAACTAGTTGCCACATGTTCCAGCTAGGATCACCTCAAGTGTCCTTTGGTGACTAGCCATAGGGGTTTGGAAGAGGACCTAATTCACCCTAGGACTTTTGGTGTGATAACTAGTCCTCTATTGGTATCAAAGCTAGGTCTCAAGGTTGAGACTCATGGAAGTTGGTTGGCCTAATCCATACCTCCTCAGGGATAACTAGCTACCATGCATTCCAACTGGGATCACTTATATGTCCTTCGGTGGCTGGCCATAGGGGTTTGGAAGAGGACCCAAATCACCCTAGGACTTTTGGTGTGATGGCTAGTCCTTTATTGGTATGGGAGCCATAACTTTTACACCGTAGCTCTAATTGACTCGCCATTTAAACTATTGGAAAGCTAATAATGAGGGGAACATTGTGAGATGGCATAAATCTCTACTCAATGAAGTTTAACCCCATAAAACCTAACATAAGTGTCCCAAATTTCAATTTTAGTAGTGTAGTCTAAAAATAGTAAGTTTCTAAAAATAGTAATTCCTTGAGTTCTGTATTGTTGTAAATCCTAGAAGTCAAACCAATTCATCTCCCTCGAGATTGGTGACCTTCCACATCCTCCCCACACATTCAAAACATGTATAAATGAAGATGTAACCTAAAATGGAAATTAGACATCTCTTCTTAGAGATAAGCATATGTGTAGGTCTATAAATTTGACCAATAAAACATCTCTTATCAGAGATAACATTATTTGAATTTTTTGTTCTTATTTCTTGAATTATCTTTCAACTAAAGCTTTCAAGTTTTGGACTAGTGGTATCAAATCTAGGTCTCAAGGTTGAGACTCATGGAAGTTGGTGGGCCTAATCCATCCCTCCTCAAGGATAACTAGCTGCTACACATTTTGATTAGGATCACCTCAATGTCCCTCGATAGCTGGCCATAGGGGTTTGGAAGAGGACCCAAATCACCTTGGGACTTTTGATGTGATGGCCAATCCTCTATTAGTATCAAAGCTAGGTCTCAAGGTTGAGACTCATGAAACCTGATCCATCCCTCCTCAAGAATAACTAGCTACCACACATTCTAACTGGGATCTCCTTGATGTTCCTTAGTGGATAGCCATAGGGGTCCAAAATAGGACCCAAATCAACTTAGGACTTTTGGTCTAACAGCTAGTCCTCTATTAGTATTAGAGCTAGGTCTCAAGGTTAAGACTCGTGGAAGTTAGTGGGCTTGATACATCTCTTCTCGGAGATAACCAACTGCCACATGTTTAGTCAAAATCACCTTGAGTGTCCTTCAGTGACTGGCCATAGGGGTCCAAAAGAGGACCCAAATCACCCTAGGACTTTTGGTGTGATAGCTAGTCCTTTATTGGTATCAGAGCTAGGTCTCGAGGTTGAGACCCACAGAAGCTAGTGGGCCTAATCCATCCCTCCTTAGGGATAGCTAGCTACCATGCATTCTAATCAAGATCACATTGATGTCCCTTGGTGTTAGGCCATAGGGGTCTAGGAGAGGACCCAAATCACCCTAGGACTTTTGGTGTGACAGCCAGTCCACTATTGGTATGGGTGCCATAGCTTTTGCACTGTAGCTCCAATTGACTCATCGTTTGAACCATTGGAAATATAATAATGAGGGGAACATTGTGAGATGGAATAAAGCTCTACTTGATGGAGTTTAACCCCATAAAACCCAATAGAAGTGTCCCAAATTTCAATTTTAGTAATACAGTCTAAAAATAGTAAGTTTTTAAAAATAGTAATTCCTCGAGTTCTATATTGTTGTAAATCATGGAAGTCAAACCAATTCATCTCCCTCAAGATTGGTGACCTTCCACATCCTCCACACACCTTCAAAACTTGTATAAATGAAGATGTAACTTGAAATGGAAATTAGACATCTCTTTTCAAAGATAAGCATATGTTTGGGTCTACAAATTTGATCAATAAAACATCTCTTATCAGAGATAGCATTATTTGAAATGTTTTATTCTTGTTTCTTGAATTATATTTCAACCAAAGCTTTCAAGGTTTAGATTAGTGGTATCATAGCTAGGTCTCAAGGTTGAGACTCATGGAAGCTGGTGGGCCCGACAGCTAGCCATAGGGGTCCGAAAGAGGACCCAAATTACCTTGAGACTTTTGGTGTGATGGCTAGTCCTCTATTGGTATTAGAGCTAGGTCTCGAGGTCAAGACCCACAGAAGCTAGTGAGCATGATCAACATCCTTCCTCAGGGATAACATCAACCACCACATGTTTTGACTAGGCTCACCTCGATGTCCCTCGGTGGCTGGCCATAGGGGTCTGGAAGAGGACCCAAATAACCCTGGGACTTTTGGTGTGATGACCAATCCTCTATTGGTATCAGAGCTAGGTATCAAGGTTGAGACCTACAGAAGCTGGTGGGAATTATCCACATCCCTTCTTAGGGATAACATCTACTGCCATGTGTTCTAACTGGGATCACCTTGATGTCCCTTGGTGGCTAGCCATAGGGGTCTGAAAGAGGACCCAAATCACCATGTAACCCAAAATGGAAATCAGGCATCTCTTCTCAGAGATAAGCATATGTTTGGGTCAGCAAATTTGATCAATAAAACATCTCTTATCAGAGATAGCATTATTTGAATTATTTTGTTCTTGTTTCTTCAATTATCTTTCAACCAAAGATTTTGAGTTTTGGATTAGTCAAATATAACCTAGTATAAGAGGAACCTCAAAATAATAAAGTGGGTTAGAGAAATATATTTTTAAAAAATTAACTAAGTAATTTGGATGAGAAAAATGGAAAATAAATTCATATAAAATCAAAAATTAAAAGATAAAAGAAGGCATGCACCACTAAGTACTTAATTCTTAGCTAGAGACCCATAAAATTAAAGTGGCTAAAAGATATTGTAAGATAAATATTGTGACAAATTTGGGTGTTCACACTATGGTTAATTTAATATGTGATTCAATATTGTATATATCTTGACATGACATTTATGTGCCTGAAATTCAATATGTTTCATACATGTTTCAAATGAAAATTATAATTTTATGATGACATATTCTCCACATGTTGACATAATATAATATGATGATATCCTTATCACATGATATAATTAACTCTTATTTTGATATGAGTGACTTGTAGGCTACATCCATGATCTGAAAAATGGGGCATCATAGTGGGTTTGCTTTATAGATTCATGCCTCCATGAATAGAGAAAAGTTAAGTTTGAGACAAAATAGGTTTCAAAAATACATAGTATAGGTTTTAAAGATACAAAATAGTGTTTTCAAAGATTCAAATATAATTCAAGATCAAACTATATAACAGTGTATAAGTTTTTCAAAGATTCAAAATAGTTAAAAAATAAAGCATTATAACATTGGGAATATGACATGTATATAAACTCACTTTTAAAAATCTAAAATCATATACTCATAAACATTTTAATGCATATGCGTGGGCATATGTAAAATAGCCACATTATCAAAATTATAGGTTGGAAATGCAATTCAAATTGGGCATATAGGTGCATAGTATTATATATCACTAACAGAAATTTTTGGGGGTATAATAATCAATCATGCTCAAGATTATTCAAATTTCAAAGTTTCAAAATGCAAAGCCTAAAAATTCAAAGTTTCAAAGTCCAAAATGTCAATGTTTAAAAAGTAAAATATACCATCCAAAGGTAAAATATTAATTTTAATGTAAGTCTATGATAAATTTTGTCATGATGGGGGAAATAATACTCTTCATTCTCTTTTGATCATGAAAATATAAAATAGATACATCTATAGTGACTAAATTCAATCTATACAAGTGATGTACACTTGAGTCTAGTGACATTTAACAACCTTGGCATCACTTATAGTGAACCTAGAATATTTCCACATTTTACATTATTATATTGTGTAATATTAATACCCTAGTCATTTCAGGGTTGTAATATTTCATCTTTAAAAACCTAATATATTTATTAGTTATTTAAAATAGGGACTTGATCACTCTCACCATTGGTTCAAATTCTCCAAGTGATTCAATAAGAGGGCATAGTTATCCATCATTAGTTATAGGTTTAAATGAAACTTGGTTTCACACACACACACACAGAGGTATACTCATACCTTGCTCTTATTTTAAACTTTGAAATTTTCAAATTTTGGCTTTTTTCAAATTTAAAATTCACAACTGTACTTCATGATTTTTTACAAGGTTTGCTAAGTTTATTTCCTTGCACAATTGAAGTATCCACATAGACAAAGTGTGTTGTACACACTTTAGTTAAATTATTTCTCCTTAATTGTATGAATTTCAAAACTATAATAAATGGGAGGTGGATAGGATGTAGAAACATAAATTTGGTCATAGGTACTTGACAATGCTAAATATTGACACATTACAAACCACATTACTCATGCACATTTACACAACTCTCATTTTACATTCCTCTAAGACTTTTCATCTATATGTGGGTTCAACCCTATATTTTTTTGTTTTCTATTACACAACTTATAATATAAAATTTTCAATCTATTTAAAACCACATTTAAACTATCTCCAATGAATGATAAAGGTCCTTGATATTATTGGACAAGTTTATGTCAGGTGAACAGGAACACAATTTTTGTCTATCCACTTACAATGGTTGTATCCCATGCTAAGTAACAGATACTTTCCCAATTTTAAATAAACATTTAGGGTCTTCCCACACATATTATAAGGATATCTAAAGGAAATTATAAAAAAAATTGCCTATAAATACATGTCAAGATTCATTCACTATCCCCACCCAAGATTCACTTCTCTAAAGCATATACACTTTTTCACATTGAGAATATGTACCCATTTTTTCTATTTTGAGATAATTCACAAGGAGAATCCATAAGACAAGTTAAGTTCCTTATAAATCAATTCAATACATATCATTTTAAAGTAATAAATCCATCTTCTAGCTACATATATATAATCAGAGGAGCACAATTACACATTCACTCTAGGTGGGAGAACTACATGGGCTTGATTTCACTCCTTGGAGTATTGGATATGTAGGCAATGACCAATCATAAATGGGTTTATTGAGGTCAGATCAACCCACTACAATCCTCTCTTTTTCTTGGAGGTTTTAAGCTATCAAAGTTCCTTTTAAGTTTTAAAGATGAGAAGATAAATATTGATTTTTGTATATAAAACCCCTAATTGTGATATCTTAGTTTACTTAGCATTCACATGTGTAGAAGGTGCAAAAACAAGTTCTTTATCATATTAAACTAGGATAAGTCCATTGTCAATGGACTTGAGTGAACTACATTCTAGTCCTCCTATAGTAGTCATAACTATAGACATTGATTATATTTTTGATCTGTCATTTTAATATTTTTTCCTTTTTCTATCTTCCCCTATTTTTCATCTTTCAATGTCAACTAGGGCAAGTCCATAGTCAATAGACTCAATTATATTATGTTACTATCCACTTATAGTGGGCATATTTAGACTTTATATCTAATCTTTTTCTTGATCCTCAACCTACAAAGTCACCTTTTCTTTTGATTTCCACTCTCTAGTAGTCATAAAAATCAACAAAATATGTGTGAAAGTTAAGTATATCCCTTATTAATGCTGTTCAAAAATATTAGTTTTATATATTTAGCAATGTTTTCAAGTCAAAATAGTTAAATATATTACATATTTTATATAGTAAAATTTAATCAATAAATGCTTGACAATTATTGTCCTTGACACCTTTACCTTTCTTGGTTAGTTCACTATTTTGATAACCCACAATGTCTAGGAAATCTTTAAAAGTCTCACAATTACTATGCATATCTCTAAGACTTCCTTATTTCATTCCTATTCAACAAATACTTCATTGTCACTTTTTTTTAATAAGCTTTTGTCACTATTCGAAAAGATTACACTATCAATAAATATCACACTATGACTTATCTTATAGTGTGACCTTATCATGTAGTGTAACATTGCCCATAGTAGCTTAATGGTCATCTTTTTAAAATGACATGAATTCATAGTGACTCTCCTACACAAACTAATAGGTCAATTATCATAAATATTCTCATATAAAATCATATCAAGGGTCACACTTGAAACCTTCATCTCACCACCTATCTCTCACTAGCAAATACATCTATTTTTATGATTTTAAAATGATTTATCTTCTGAGTAAGGTATACTATTTCAATTTTGTTGTAATACTATAGTCCTTGGCCAAGTCTAACATTTTTATTTTAGGTTAAGGGATTAAATTATCAAGCATTCTATAAAAATATTTCTATTTTCATTCATATGATATTCCCTATAGGGATAACTACATCAGCCTGAGGCCTTTGGGCTATGTAGACAACAATCAGTCAACAAGGCATTTTCTGAGGATAGATCAATTATTCTCACATCCCCCATTTTCACCTTTTTGTACTTGATCTCTTTTGTGTGCCTGTGCACAAATAGGGAATCTATTTTATAGGTATTACATGCATCAAATTTAGCTCTTATTGAAAATAATTCATCTACATATAGGGGAGAAAATCTCATATTTTTAGATCCACTACTTAGACTATTTGGATAAAGTCACATTATCAAACAACAGAGCATTATGACCTTATCCACATTATGCAACCTTGTCCTAATATTTATTAGATCTATATTTTCTAATGTATATGCATTTTTATATCATTTAAGTTAGTTATAATTCAAAAAAAATCATAATTTGAATTAATCTATTTTTTAAGGATAATTCTCTAACCTTAGCCCTAGTTTCTATTTTTAGTAATTTACAACTTCTGTAAATTATGTACATTTATGTATTTATTATATTCTATCTTATTTAACTTCCTATATTATATTTCAATAGTTCAAGTTTTAAAGTAGAGTTAATTTTTTATTCTAATTAATTCTAGTGTAAACATTTTGGTGAACCCACATTTCTTATTGAACACTTATTGTTGTTTGTTGATTTTTGGCTTAGGGTTTCAGTTTAATTATGTAAATTACTGACACTAAAAGAATACATAACTCAACCTTGGATATTTCTCGTACCATGATTTAGATGCTAAAATCTAATTTATATAGTACCTCAATTTCATACACTTGTAAAATATATATCATGGTTGTACATTTTAGTGCTAGACCTTATCATTGTCAAAAGGATCATGTTTACTATCATTGATGCTGAATTTATTATCTCTTAGTTTGACCATTCTTACTCTAATGACTAGGCCTTATATATTGTGAAAAAAATCTAAACCTGATTATTATCCTTGATTGCAATTTTATACCTATACAATTTTTACATCTCTCTAGACACTTATAAACTAGGTGGACACATGTGTTAATGCAACTGTCAACTTTCCTACAAAGTGTCAAGTGCCCAAAATTCATCCAAATTTAAAAATAAATCTATCCTAATTGTAGGCCTAAGTGATTTAATTTTAAATATTTTCAAAAGGGAATGGTATATATACAATATCAACCCTCATTCATTTCCAACCTATAAATCACATACAACTCACAAGGAAATATACCAAGAAGAACTCAATAAATAATTTAAGTGAGTAAACCTACACTATATATCCCAATTTCCACATCAATCATAAGATCATTATTTCTATAGGTTTGAAGAATTCAAAGAGCAACCCATGAGCGATATTTTCCAAGTTAAAATCAAGGTCATTTCATGTCATTATTTATCACACATTTCACCCTTGTGCACACACAAGCTAACACGTAGGGGAGAACTACATAATTATAAAGCCCTCTTTAGAGTATTAGCTATGTAGGCAGTGGCCATTCACAGATGGGTCCTTTGAGTTAGTTTGACACTGTGAGCTTACTAACCCATTTTTCTAAAATCACTCCAAGGGTGAGGAGTATGGTTTAATCATTTGAAAAAAAGTGACAACCTATGCATATGAGTCAAATATATCAGAAATAAAGGAAACAAAAACCCTAAAATGCTCTAGTTTTTTGCATCTATATCCAATCAATATTTTGTATAAGACACATGTGGTAGGGTTAGATACCTACATTGATGCAACTATCTAGATCTGATGCAAGCATCTGAGGCCAAAAATTATATTCTTAGTATATTATAATTGTTCTAGGATCATATTATGATCCACTTATAGCTTGTTATAATTGAGACCTACATGTGTATACTAAACCAGTTAAGTATCATTTGTTTCTAATTTATTCAATTATCAATAAATAGTTTTACTTTGCTATTTTTTAAAAATCTAAATTATATAAATTTATAATATTATTTTTTAAAATTTTATATTAATTGGCCTTCTTATTAGATTAATTCATTGTTGTGTGCTTGCACAACACATCCATTTTTAGGCTTAAAATAGGGACCATCTTTTTTTTAGCTAACTTCTAATGATATATCTCATAATTATGTTTTTCATAGAAATTTGGATTAATATTTACAATGCTTCTCAACCAAATCTTTAATAATCATGACATTCTTTTTTGACTATCTCTCCTCTATTTTATATCATTTATATCTCATTTGCCAAAGACTTTATCTTATGAATACATGGGATTGAATCTTAAGTTTAAGTGAATGATTGGTTTTAATTCATATATTGAATGAATGCTTCTCGCATAAATTTTTCTTATCAAAATTTTATTTTTTCAAAAATCTTTAATTAGTTGATTTTCTTGCTTTCTCATAGGTTTTCAAATATTCTCAAAGCCCCCCAAATTATCCCATGCATCCAAATCTCATTGACACACATATTCAAAGTTAAATATTTTGAAAAAAATGACTAATTCCCAGAGCCCCAAGATCACACCACATGGCACAATCTTGGTGACTCGACCCAATAGAGATTTGAAGGCATTAATAAAGGCTTGGAACCTTAAAACCTTAGAACCTCAAGGGAATTAAGGCATCAACATAGAATCCCAAGATTTGATTAACCTTGGAAAAATCCCATGGACATGAGGCCTCAAGAAAACACCATGTGGCACCCTCTCTCAGGAGATTTGGGCATTGGTAGCATTAGTGAAAAGCATAAATATCCTAGGAAGCTAAGAATAATCTATGTGTCCATAATAATGACAAAAAAAAACAATATAATAAATTTTGGGGATGACAAGTGGTAAAGTGAGACTTGACATGCAAATCCAATATCCTAGTGAAGGAAAAAAAGTGAAGCTAAGAAAGAACCATGTGGTAGTTATGGCATCAAAAAAGTGATGGAACTAATATTATTTTGTCTAGCCAACAAAGCCATCAAATCTAAAAATGGGATATGCATTTAATTTCATGGTAGAAGATCAATCTATATAGGTCCATATAAGATAAAGAAGAGCTAAAATAAAAGATTTATACTTTTGATAGGCATATACTCTAACTTTAAGTCATGGCTCAGCTTACAAATATTTCAAACTATAAACCACATCTTCCAATCATCATTGATGTTTATAACCATCATGTTAATGGGTTGATCTATAATATGAGGCTATGGGCTAATAAAATTGTCTATATAAACAAGCTGATTACCATTTTGAATTGTCAAGAATTTTGGGGTTGAAGCACTACCAAGATTGTGCTATGATTACACCTACCTTCCCTTGGTGTTTTCACTTTAACTATGAATCCATAGATGGTTTCCATTTAAGCATTAATTACTACTACAATTAGTTGAGATTATAGTCAACCTTTCTCCCATGAATTCAACCTTAATTGCTTGCTAGGGGGTATTGATTAGAGCATAATGCTTTTAAAATATTGAATACATATTTTTTTACATTTGTTTTATTTAATGTTTCTAATATTTTTAGTTAGCTATCTAATTAGTGCTAGGACTATTAATGTGGCTTTTTATAGATGATTTCCTTAGTTATGTTGTGACATAGCTATCACAAATATTCTTTTAGATTTGTTCATCATTTATTTTAGACTTATTATATTCATTATGCACAACAACTATAGAGTGCAAGATAGGTTATATTTAGGATTGATTTAATAGATTAATGACTTTCATGATTGTACTTAGAATCTTTCCCATTGAGTGGCTATAAGTTCATTTAATTATTTAATTAGGTACATAGTGGTATAACTATGGTTAGACATGTTTTATTATTATACAGTACTAAGAAACTCATTTAAAATAAAGACACCCTCTTTTCTCTATCCTACCCTCTCTCTCACTTTTAATTTTTTTGGATGATGTCCTACCTTAGTTTAGGTTATGATAGGAATTACAGTGAAGTAGATTCTAATTGTTTTATCAGTTGCATCAAGTAGATAGTAGGATATAGACAAATAATAAGCAAGAAAGTAAATAAAAATGAATGCTCATATCAATTAAACCTCTAGTGGTAGGATTTATTACTCTCATAGTAAACTTGGTTAAACTACTTGGTCCTTGGGCTGAACTAGCATCAATCCTAAAATTAATGAGGAGACATTTCATCCCATGATTATTGCTTCCATTTGTCCTCTTAAAATAGTTAATCTAATAGCCATTTTTGGGTGGTTCATTTTGAGTGACCAACATTTATGGCACTAGGAGGGCCTAAAGGAACTATCTATTAATTGAGTATCACTACCCCTCCTTTATGCTTTATCCATTGTTGTGTGCTTCAAACACACATACCAATATTTTTAGCATTAAAAAGAGGGCCTAAAGGAAATATCTATTTATTAATTCTCAATGCCACTCCTTTACACTTTCTCCATTATTGTGTTCTTAAAACACACACACTAACATTTATGGTTGTAAGAGGAATGTAGTATTTTCATTGATTTAATCTTATTGACCATTCTTGTTTGTTAGTTTTATTTTAATTTTTGTATGTTTTAAATAAAATTGGACCCCACTAAAGGGATCACAAGGTCCATATTTAGGTTCTTGACCCTTCTTTTTCACTTTTAGATGCATAAGAGGAGCAAAACCATTAGAGATAAGCCTATTATACAAATGTTTCTATATTTTAGCATGTCCCTGATATTTTGAAATTTGTGGCTACTATAGACACCTAAAATTAGCCACCAATGGCTTTGCATTAGACTATTAGACCAATTCCTACCAATCATTGAACATTTAACCTAAATTTTTTTATTAGTCTAAAATTTGGCTTTATAATCTTGAATTAAATCAATTTGTCTTATTAAATCATTTAAACAAGGCAAATACACACATTTAATTAATCAAAATTAAAAATTTGACCAAATACCTAAAAATAACTAATTAACTTGCACACCCTAATCAAAATCAATTAGCAAGTTAACTAAATTTCAAATCCTAATTGAATTCATGCATGAGCTAATAAATCAATTACTAAAAAGGAATTTTGAGAGAATCTTAGAACATCTTAGAATACACTCATTACCTTTTTGAGTTGTCACTTTTGAACAATATCTAAAAGAATATCCTAAGAATATGCCAAACACAACCAAGCTTAATAAACTCAACCATGGTCATAGTTAATCCATTACAAGGGATTTGAAATCCTATAAATGTAATCCTAGAGCTCTTCAATTAGAGAGCTCAATCAAAGTAGAGTTATAATGCAAGAATAAATTCATGAAGCTAAAAGTCTAGTGTTATAATGTCAAATTTGAGCCAAAGCCATCATTCAAGCCAAACATTAAATAATGGTGCATAGAGTAGATGATGTTAGATATATGTCATTGATGAATGCTTCTTATGCATAAAATGATCAAGCCAATTGAATTACCATTTGGAGATATCAAAGATTTGGTAAGTAATTTGTGTTTTTATGTTTATATTTCTCATTTCCTTCCATGTTTTATTGAGTTCTCATTTGGTTTATTCATTATGATCCCTCCATGATCATGCCTAAATGATGTTAGATTTTTAGTAGCTTTATTTTTCATTATTTTTAAGACTAACTCTATACTAACCTCATCCTTTGAGTTAAAATTCTAGACCACAAATGGCACACCCAGTGGGACATGATTGCACACCTCACATCTTTGAACAAAAATGGATGCTAAAATAGATGTTTTTTTTAATTCATTTACTTTTTTTTTAAATTTTTTTATAGGAGGTTCTTACTAGTTTCATATTACTTCTCTTAAAATTTTATTAAAATCTGATTTTTATTTTAGAAATGATCCTTTTAGTGACTATCACTTTTTATTTTCTAAATTTTTGTTAAAAATAGCTAGTACATATCTAATAAATTATTTTATTCACTATTTTGACCTAAATTTTTGTATATATGTGATATCTGGACCTATAAACAACTTTCAATTTTTTTGTGACAAATATATGTATATTTAAAAAGTCATGGTTAAAATACTAACTATAGGTTTTTATATTTTATATGTTTGGTTTTATTTATTTTAACCTTCTAACTTGTTGTTTTCATGTTTCATAGGTTCATTTATTTTTTGATATTTTTTCTAACCTTTGCTTAACCGAACATGTTTTTTTACTTGAGGTTTTGCCTTTAGGTTGACAGATTTTACCCTTCAAAGTTGCTTGTCTCATTTGATAAATAAGCTTCAAGGCTAAAAAAAGTGTTGACCTTTTTCTTGCAAGGCCTATTTGAAAAATACTCAAAACAAGATTAATTAGTTATTTTACACTTCTTTTAAAATGTTTTAAAATAAATTAGGCATTTCACTTTGGGTTTAAAAAGATATTTTTGCATGTTTTGTTAAATGTTTTGATTATTCTTTCAAAGTTCACAACTTAAAGATAAGGGGCTAAAAGAACATCACCACACATTTTGTTTAGTGTTATAAAATTGAATACACTTCAAAAAAATTATAAGATA
Organism: Torreya grandis; assembly: GCA_037957365.1. Classification (NCBI taxonomy): domain Eukaryota; kingdom Viridiplantae; phylum Streptophyta; class Pinopsida; order Cupressales; family Taxaceae; genus Torreya; species Torreya grandis. The sequence continues at coordinate 33,749 of JARHVA010001658.1, read as the reverse complement.
TTTTCATTATTTGTTTAGTCTAATTTTTTTTGAGTAAATAGAGATTTGTGTGTGTATGATCTCCCATTCATCCCTTTTAGAGAACTTTAGGGATTAAAATGCCAACTTATTTTTGGGTGGTTTACAATTATTTCCATTTGCATATCTTAAAGCCAAGGGGATAGTAACAAATCTAATCAAACACTTTCAATTTGGTGTAATTAAATTAACCTCAATTCAATTATTTGCAAAATTGCTTATTGATTGTGTATTTTAGTGAAAATAGACATGCATGTATGCTTTCCCATCCATCCATTGTAGGTAGCTTTTGGAATAAAAAGCACCATATCATCACACTTTGAGCTTAGTCCAAGGCAAAAATTTAATGTCATTTGAAGCCATCCCCAAAAACTCATAATAGTATTGGGTGATCTTGAGGTGACCATACATTTTTTCTATTGTGTCATTTATTTCATGCATCTTGGCTTATGAGAGGGACTTCAATACCTCCCATGAGTTCTTTAGGGAAGCTTTGACCTAAGGTTTCATTTCTCATCATTATCTTCAACCCCTCTCCATGGAGGGTTATATAAATTGGGATCATCTCACTGGGATGATAGTTTGAGCGATTAAACCACCTCTATTAGTAGAGGTTAAACCCAAGATATTTAAGAATGTTGGACATCACACTAGATTGAGTGAGCGACAGATGTAGTGGTTGTAAAAAGGCAAGATATTTTTACAATAAGCCATATGATGCACATCAAAATGACATGTTGTTTCTTTTGTTTACTAACGTGAAAGTTGATAGACATGGGATTCATCTAGAATGATCAAAAACTAATTATTTTTAGTCAACCCCACATTGTCATACCCTTACTAGTATTTAGAGATTATACTTAGTGCATTTTGGTCATTTTTGCTTGGTATATTTTGAGACTAAAAATTATGTGTTTGTTTATAACCACATCAAAAACCAATTTATTTATACATCACTCCTTGATTGAAGAGGCATTATGATAGCCATTTACACCACACTTATGCCTTGTAATTTTTGTTAAACATGTTTGTGTGTGTGTTAGTTGTTTGAGATGGGTACCATTATGCTACCCATATCATTATCAAGTTTGAGCCTTGGAGTCTTTGAAACATAACATTGATCACATCATTAGATCATGTTTACATCGTTAGGCTGCTCATTTTTTTCAAGACTTGTTTAACCTTATATCAAGAACCATTATTTCAAACTAACCAAACCATGTCATGTATGCCATTTGGAACTTGTTCATGCATCATCAAGTTGTCCAATCTTCTATATATTGTTTAGTCCAATCATAGTTTTAAACCATTGAGTTTTTAATTAACCTTTTCAAGTTTAAATTCAAACATTGATTGATTTCTATTTAGGTCTCACTTCATAGGGGATGATATATAGATCTTTCTCTTTTAGGTTACATAACTTAGGTTAATCGATTACCCAAATTTGAAAAATATCACTTATTTATTCATTCAACCTATCTTCATCATTATTTGTGCCTTTATTTAAGAAAATATAGTCTTTTCTCTAGGTTTCTTTTGCCTTATGGCTTATACCAACTGATGATATTTATGTTTGATTCCATATGTTAGATCTATGTCAAATTTATTCTAATCTTATTAAATTAAATCAAATCACATTAGACTTTGTTTAAAAGTATAGATTTTGATGTCATTTGGCTAAAAGTCCTAGCAAATCATGTTTGTTTGAGCCTAGCTTTTGATTCCATATTTGGACAAAATCCCTAGCAACTTAACTTTTCCATTTCCTAGTTTAGACCTTGTTTAGAACACTTTAGCCTAGACTTTGACATGCCAATTTTTTTCAAACACTTGACCTTTATGTGTATGATATTTGACATTAGAATATTTAATGCCAAGTTTAAGCACAAACCATTTTGAGTATACAACTCCATTTTTAGACCATGTTGGAGATATAGATCCACATTCAACCAATTTAGACCAAGTTTGAACCATTTGTCCTTTGGACATTTCTTTTCAAAGTTTGTATAACTCTAAGACTTTTATTTTTGGATCTTTTTTCATTGATGTGGATATGTCTATCTACACTTATGGTATTCACATATAATCTAAATAATGATATAACAACCACACAAAATGGCATTAATTTTTATGGCTTTATTCAAGACCCCTTCGATGATAACATGGTTTGTGAGATAGAATTTTATCCTCCTTACTATAATCAATCCAGGGAAAAAATTCAAGAACCCATTTATGATCTAAATCAAGTTAACAATTGTGATGATATGGTTTATAAGGAAGACTTGGATGCTTTGGATTGTGTAAGAAACCACGCTCCATAATGCCCTATCACTATTTATCTCAAACCTCATCTAATCATTTAGCCTCAATCCATCATTTAGCCTAAACCCTAGCTAATACAATCAATACCTATCCAACTGACCCAATCATTCAAAGACCAAACTATGATTAAAATTGGTATTTTTCAACTCATTGGAAACCAAGGCCAAGAAAACCAACCAATCTAAGATGATTTTTTTGGACCAATCATTTGTGATAAGTCAACCTATGATGAATTACCTTTCAATCATATACATGTTATTGAGGAGTCTTACTTTGATGATCTAGTATTTACTGAGTCACTTATTAATGATTATAATCACCTTTGGGAAAATCATTACCTTGACCATATGCCTATTTTTTAAGAACCTTTTATTGACAAGATAGTCTCTGCAGAGTTGTCTCTTGATATTTTTCCCATCATCGAGGAGTTTCACTTTGATAAAATAGTATTTATATAGCTCGTTATGCCATCATAGGCCATGAATTTTCCAATACCGAGCCTTCAATAGGACATCATTATAACAAAGTACCCATCAGATGAAGAATTAAAATAAGAGTTAGGTTTTACTCTTAAATTGACATTAGATTTAGCATTAGAAGCAAAATCAACATCAATCTTGACCTTGGATTTAGAGTCCCTTAAGTTAGAATCAAAAATAAATATAGAATATATTTATGTCTATTATGACATTAGTTATGAATGCCTAATAGATCAATTTGAATACATTTATGATCCTTATATAGTTTTTGAGGATGATTAATTTAGCATTGACACAAGTTTTCTTAGTATTTTCTATGAGGATTATGTAGCCTTCAATCATCCCATTACCATTCCACATGCCATTACCACCAACCATCATAGCCATATTATTAACATTACTTTTTTTAAGTGTCGATTGGGACAAATAGAATCATACCTTATTGAATTGAATCCATGGTGACATATGAGATGAATATAATCAAGGAGGCTAAGATCACAATAATATAATAGAAGAACACTCTCTTAGTTAAACCTTTTAGAAGGAGCTAGGAGGAAATCAAAGTCAGAACTTAGCATCTTCTAGTGAAAACTTTTTATAGGTGCTAGGGAACAATTAAAATCAAAAGTCTATGATACTTAGTGAAACCTTCTCAGAGGAATTATGGGACAATCAAGACAACCTCATTAGTAGAAACCTCTTCAAGGTACCAATAGTTGAGAACAAAATTTCTTCACTACTTAATGAAGACATTATCAAAGATCAAATCAGAATAACTTCCAATCTATATCCTAATCAGATGGTAGTTAATCTCAGGCCTAATCAACAAAAAAAATTGGTGGTCTTATTGAGATAATATTCAAAAGTCTTCGGCCCTACCATATCCAAAGTTATATAAAATATAGAATCAACAACATTGTGTGTGCCTAAAAATCTTGATCTTCATTTATTTCCCATCCATCATTCATTCCATCATCATCCACCATTACATCTCCAAATCAAACCTATCATCCAAAATTTATCTCTATTTACCATCCATGGTATCACTTTCCTTTATAGAGGCCACAAATATACCTTTTCTTGAATTTTGAAGGAAAAAACACCAATGAATGATGAAGATCATAACAACATCATTTGAATCTAAATCTACAGCCAGTTCTTGATAGACCAACTATTCAAATGAGTTGTAGACTAGAAATTAAAATGATTGACTATTTTAGTTGTATCATTTGTTGATTAGGATGTGTATCTCCACTTTATCATGAATAATAGAATCATTTATCATACCTAGGCTAGAGCTAAATATATATCATATCATATCAAGTTATCAATCCTTTTGTCATTGTCATATATCCTAAGCATTCACCTTATCTCTTGGCAGAAACGCTCTTACCATTTTATCCAATCTATCAAACCAATCATTATCCTAATCAATCATTATTCTATCATATCCCATCCAACCGTTTATTCTTATTTGACCAAACATGTTTTGATTCCTATCAAACTAGCCCATTTTACCTTGGTTCATCTATTGGTTTCAAATTTTTAGCATACAAAATCAGATCAATTTTAGTAGTTATTTCAATCATTTCATATAGAGGTAGCATTTTGGACTAGTATGACAAAAGTTTTGCTAGTTGCATCCTTCATTTATTATTTTTTTATCAAGTTTGTTTATGTGAGCTTGATTATATTACCTATTGGGGAAAATCAATGATCACCAATCTTGGTGATAATGATATTACCTACTGGGGCAAATTGGTATCATTGATCTATTAGTTATATCCTACTTATAACTACCTATGGGAAAACTATGGGTAATGTTTGTTTATTGTGCCTTGATGTATCACCTAGCCATTCTTATGAAGTATTATGTCAACATACCAAGTGTTCCTATTTTGTTTAAATTGGCTACTAAACTAGTTAGATTCCTCCACTTTGAGGTGAACTACTATGAACTAAAACCATTTTAGGACTATATAGGTCATGTTTAATTTTTGTTGAGGTTAGCTCAGTCCCTCTTTATCCACATTCTTGTCATTTTGTGAGCATCATTTCAAGTTATAAATCTCTCACCCTTTTGCAATCTTGGACCATTTTAGTGTCTCATCATTCTCAATTGAGTTGAGATGCTTCAAAAATTTCAAAATCATTTAATTTTTTTTAAGAAAACCAAAAACATTGACCACTTATTTTCCTTAAGGATTCTAAAAACCCTTACTAAGTCATAAAATATTTACTTGTTCCTTAGTTTCCCCATCCTTTTTGTCCTTTTATCCTATGTTATCACCATTTTGTGAGTTCATCCATATTCTTCTATCACATCCATCATGTCTTCTACCAATAATCATTTTCTTCCCATTTCCTGGGAGAACTACATTTGGCCTAAAGTTTTGTTGGATCATTATATCTCTGGAGCTATGTAGGTAACATCCACTTGCCTAGCACATATGGAGATAACTCAGCCACTCCCTTCTTTTTTTGCTAATCCCCCATCTTATTTGTTTGTTCAATTGTCACCTAATTTCTAGGGATAATGTTCATTGTGTTGTTTATACTAATATAGGGACTAACACTTGTTTCTTTCTTTATCTTATTTGTTTGTTTGTGTGCCTATTTGTTTGCTTTTAGCAATGTGGGTTTGATTTAGTCTATGTTTGTTCATTGGGTGATTCCTTACACATTATTCTTGAATCTATCCATATTCAAACATCTACATTGTCATCATGGTTTTGTATCATTATTGAAATTATTTTCTATTGAGTATTGGATATTAAGAGTCGGTCCTTATTCATATTTTAGCCAAGCCCCCATGTTGTTCTATCATAAGGCCTACCATCAAATGCTATATCAAAAATTAGCTTTGAGAGGTCTAGAACATCAATGCAACATCACCATATCCTCAGTATTGACATTAGCAACAATCCCAATCCAATACCTAATCATATCCAAATAGAGTAACTAAGTAATGAAATAATTTCAAATTTTTTTAGTTCAGATGAGCATCTCCATATTATCTAGTTGTTCTAATTCATTTACATCCTTTGTATCAGCTTATCAATCATCATCCATCAATCATGTTTTTCATAATCAAGGTATATTACATCAACATTGTAAACCATCCCACATGTATTATTAGGTATTATATCATCTATTGGAACAAATCATTATGTTATCACCAATTTTCCTTTCTTGTTTATCTATCCTAACTAGGATAGCTCCATCTTCTCAATGATTATAATTGTCTTTGGGTAAATCATTGTGTTATCATACCACATTGCCAATATTAGGGTATAATGCTTATAATAGCCTTTGAGAAAACCATTGTACACTATCCCACTTTCATTCTCAATGGTTTTGAATAATTTTTCAAACTCATTATGCTTTCACCCCATCATCTTCTTTTATTTTGTCCCCTCATTTCACTTCTTTCTTTTCAAGGGACCATCTGGTGACCTACTTTTGCCAACCACTCCCTCGAGGGGATAGCTACAATTTATCCATTGTTGTTGAAGTCATAATCACAAAAAAAAATTCTTTGAGAATACATTATTGTGCTTACATCTTACAATGCCTTCCCAAATAGGGGAAAACTATAGACACCTAAAATTGGCCACCAATGGATTTGCATTAGACTATTAGACCAATTCTTACCAATCATCAAACATTTAACCTAAATTTTTTTATTAGTCTCAAATTTGGATTTATAACCTTACACTAAATTAATTTGTCCTGTCAAATCAATTAAATAAGGAAAATACACACATTAAATTAATCAAAATCAAAAAAATGATCAAATGCCTAAAAAGAATTAATTAACTTGCACACCTTAATCAAAATTAATTATCAAGTTAAGTAAATTTCAAATCCTAATTGAGTTCACCCATGAGATAATAAATTAATTAAATCAATTACTAAAAAGGAATTTCAAGATCATCTTAAAACATCGTAAATACACTAATTACTTTTATGAGTTGTCATTTTTTGACAAATATCTAAAATAATATCCTAGGAATATACCAAACTCAACCAAGCTTAATAAACTCAACCATGGTTAGATTTAACCCAGTCTAAGGGATTTAAAAGCCTATAAAATCAAGCCTAGAGCTCTTCATCTAGAGAGCTCAATCAAAGTAGAGTTATAATGCAGGAATATATTCATGAATCTAAAAGTCTAGTGTTATAATACCAAAATTAAGCATAGCCATCAATCAAGCCAATCATTCAACAATGGTACATACAGGAGATGATGTTAGCCATATGTTATTGATGAAGACTTATTATGAATAAATAGATCAAGCCAACCAAATTACCATTTGGAGCTATCATTAATTTGGTAAGCAATTTGTGTTTTTATGTCTATATTTCTCATTTCATTCCATGTTTAATTGAGTTCTCATTTAGTTTATTCATTATGCTACCCCCATGATTAGGCCTAAAGGATGTTAGATTTTTAGTGAGTTTAGTTTTCATTATTTTTGATACTAACTCTATACTAACCTCCTCCTTTGAGTTAAAATTCAAGATCACAATTATCATTATGTTTTTGGCTTGGTGAATCAACCATAAATATCCCAGATGTTTAGCATGACTTCTTAGATGGAGATCCCTTTGTGTTTCTTCTTATATTTTATAATTAAATCATAATAAATGTTGAAGAATATCTTATTAATTATAAGTTTGTTATGCATGTTTTAAATGTCAAATTTTAAGATGTTACGTGCAAACTATTTCTTTTTATTTTAGAGGAAGAAACATATAATTAGTTTTCATGGTTAGCACCTAATTCTATTATTAATAATAATAACTTTGAAAAGATAATTTTTCTTCAATTTGGTCAAATGAATGAAGCTCACATTCTATTAAAATAATTTATTCTGATTATTAGATAATCTCATGAGCTAGTTAGGGACTTCAACTTCAGGTATCAAAAGAATCTTACAATTTTTTTGTCAGTCTTATACCTCCTAAATTAGTTGTTTTAGATATGTATTTTCATGATTTAGACCCCATAATTTACACATTTATAAAGATGTATATATTAAATACTTTGGCCTTGGATTTCATAGAAACCATTCAAGTAGAAGATCAATTACCTTTCCTCTATACAAGGCAAATAGAAGAGTTGATCACCTTACAAATAACTATAATAGTAGATTAGAACAATGATCTATACCATATTACAAGAAAAAACCTCTCATTTTCACCTAGATTCTCATCAAGCTTATTATCTAATTAATTTTGATATGCCTATAAAAGAATATGGTAGTTTTCATGATGATGAAATCATTCAAATTTTAGATTTATAAGAGTGCATTCATTTATTTCTTAAAGACGATAAGGAAGATGTTCACATAGTGGATGGTTATTCTCCCAAAGAGTTGGTATGCCTAGAACCTCTTTCTCAAACATTCAAAACTATTTGGATCTAGGTAACTAAACTTCTTACATAGATTTGGCAAAACTTTGAGTTAAAATTTTCCAATTCTTATCCTTACTCTAATTTTGGAGCTAAGGGTGGTTATCATTTTGAACGTGTGTCTATTATTTTCCTTGGATTCATAAGGAAGAAATTAAAAGGTTTGTTTGGTGAATACAATGACGTCCTTGCCTTCCCAAGGACACTGACTAGAAGAACCTTTGTTTTATTAGTAAGTGGAAGTCACTTTGTACTAGGTTTCTAAATCCACCCACTTAATCTTGTTGGGATTTTTTTTATAGATTAATGTACATAATTTTGTGTTTTTTACATTTGATTTATTATTTATATTTCCATGCTTTATTAGATTATTTTTCCTATTTTCTAGATTAGATCCCTATTTGTACATATGTTTGTTTTCTTCTTTTCTTGTTTTGGTTCTATTTTACTTCAATAATTTAGATTATTCCTTGTCTTTGGAATCTTATTGCAATAATGAGCCCTATATTAAAAAAAAATTATTGAGTAGAAGGAACAACTCTATGTATTTATATTTCCTTGTGTTAGTGGGTTGGTGAGCCTCAAATGGTGGATGTATAATTGAGATAGTTATTTAAGCCTTTAAAGTTAGAAAGTGAAAAGTCATATTTGAATAATGGCATAGGTTGCTTTGATTTTATTTTGTGCATTTTCTAAACTTTGGAGGCATGTGATTATAAAAAAACATGTGGATTTTAGAAAGGTTTCTTTTCTTTCCTAAATCCATTAATTGCACTTAATTGCACATCTTAAGCAAAGAAGAAACACTACACTAGTTTAGGCTTGTATTGGTAATCTAAATTTTCTAAGTCTATAATTTTACACATGGATTAGTCTAAAAACCCTCAATGGATTGAACATATAAATATTTTAATAATAAAATTTTGAATAAAATAGAATAAAAACTGTAAAAATCTAAAGTTTTCCTTGAAAGGGTGATCAAGCAACAAACACCGTAATCTTTCCAAACTAGTTAGAAGTAAAGTAAGGCCTTGAGTGAAACCATATATATCTCTATCAGGGATATAGATGAATATATAGAAATAAATAAATTCCAATGTCATTCCCCCCAAGCCAAATTTCCAAATATTTTCCCTCTAAGAAGTTCTAGTTGTCTAAGTAGGTCTGAACTACTTTATGTGAATTTCAAAGCTATAAAAGAATTTATCACTTTCAAACACTAATGGACTGTAATATAATTAAAAATTATTATGCCACAGGTTTAGGTAGACTTTAGTTCCTTCATATTTATAATTTTTTTTTAAGATAATTATTTGCAGTTTATATTTGTGTATAGATATGAAGATTTGTATTCTGACTTTTGGAGTGCATTAACTAAATTTTCTAGATTTTGAATGCTTAATAGCATTGTCCCCATAGAATTCACCATTTTTTGTGTGCTTCCATAACACACCCCATTTTAAGGATAAAAATAGGGACCCTCTTTCTTTTGAGCTAAATTTTGGTGATATATCTCATGATTATATTTTTCATATAAAATTGGCTTAATATTATCAATGCTTGTTAGCCAAATCTTCAATAATCATGATTTTTCCATAGTCTATCTCTCCTCTATTTTAGATCATTACTATCACATTTTTCATATATTTTATTTTATGAATTCTTAGGATTGAATTTTAATTTTATGTGAATGACTAGTTTCAATTATTATATTGATAGACAATTTCTCACATAAAATTCATTTGGAAAAACTCGTTTATTTTAAAAATATTTACTTAGTAGATTTTATTATTTGATCACATGATTTTAAATATTCATGGACCCCCCAATATTCTTCCATTCATAAAAATATCATTGATGCATAGATTTGGACCCAAATATTTTGAAAAAATAACTAAGTCCTTTTATATCCCCAGGGCCCTAAGATCATGCCATGTAGCATGATCTCAGTGACCTATCCTGATGGAGAGTTGAAGGCATTAACAAATGCTCAAAACATCATGAACTTGGAACCTCTAGGGAATTAAGGCATTATCATATAATATCAATATTTTATTAACCTTGGCAAAGACCCATGGCCTCAAGGCCCTGATAAGATGATATGTGGCACTGTCTCAAAGGCCTAAGAACCTAGAGAAATTATAGCACTAACCCACGAGTTCAGGGCATTAGATGCATCATTCAAAATCATAAAGAGTCTAGGAAGATAATAATAATACATGTGGCCATGATAATTACAAAGTCAGAAAATAGAGTAAAGCTTGAGGATGATGATAAGCTACCAAGTGGCAAAGTGAGACCTGATAAGCAAAGTCAATAGCCTAGTGAAGGAAAAGGAAAGTGAAACTGAGAAAGATCCATGTGGCATTGATGGAATCACAAAGGTGATATAATTAATATTAATTTCTTGTTCAAACATCAAGGCCATAAAAACTATGAATAGGTTTTGCATTTAATTTTATGGTGGAAGATCAAGTTGCATAGGTCCATATCAAAAAAGAAGAGATAAAAGACAAAATTTATACCTTTAATAATCATAGCCTCTAAATGCAAGGCATAAATCAGATAAAAATATATCAAAATCTAAACTACATATTATAATTACCATTGATGTTTGTAACCACCCCATTAGTTGTCTGAACTAGAAGACAAGACCACAAGTTGATCAATCTGTCTATATAAATGGGATTTATTTCCATTTTAAGTGGTCAGGAATTTTGGGATAAAATAAATATTGGGATTATTCCAAGATCCAACTTACCTTCCCTTAGTTTTTTCACCTTGACTATGAGCCCATGGGTGGTCAAAATTTAGGCATCTAATTGCTATTATAATTTTCCTAGATTACACTAGCCTTTCTCCTATGCCTTCAACTTTAATTGCTTTTTGGAGGTTATTTATTGTAACATAATGCTTCTAAAATGTTTAATATATTTTTTTTTACATTTTATTCATTTAGTGTCTCTAATATTTTTATTTAACTAGTTAATTGGTTTTAAGACTATTATTGTGTTTGTTTACATATGATCCCTTTAGTTATATTGTGTCATAGATATCATAACTAGTATTTTGGATTTGTTGATGATTTATTTTATACTTATTGAATTCACAATGTGTGATAGATATAGAGTGTAATATATAATATATTTATAAATTATTCAGTAGATTAATTGCTTTCACAATTGTCCTTAGAATCTTACCTACTAAGTGGATATAAGTTTGTGCAATTGCTAAACTAGGCACATAGTGTTATAATTATTAGGCATGCTTTTCAATTATGTAATACCAGGAAGTTTTTTTAGAATAAAGACACCCTCTATTTTTTCCCTACCCTCTCTCTCCCTTTTACTTTTTTAGATGATCTCCTACCCTAATTTAGGTTATGATAGGAATTATAGTGAAGTAGATTCTAATTATTATATCACTTAAATCAAGTAGATAGAATGATATAGAAAAATAATAAATAAAAAAATAAATGAACATGAATGCACATAAAAATTTAACCTCTAATGGTGGGAGTTTCTTCTCTCAAAGTAAACTTGTTTAAACTACTCAATCCTTGGGTTGAACTAATATCAATCCTAAAATTAACATGGGGACATTTCTTCCCATGATTTTCGCATCCCTTTTTCCTCTTAGAATGGTTAATTCAATGACCATTTTTTGGGTGGGTTATTTATATCAACCAATATTCACCACCCTTATATAAAAGCTAATCTAATCCCCTTAACACTAGATACCCCACATATCTAAATTTAGGGTTAAAATTTTGGCAAAACAACCTATGAGTTTCATTGTCACATAATTTTAGGATAATTTTTTTGATAAAATGATATTTGGATATGAAAATTAAGTAAAACCACTCAAAACATAAATCTACCATTAAAATTTAAATCCAATTAGGAATAAAATGTAAAGACAAGTGAAAAATTCATACTTATATTTCATCCTAAAACTAAATTCTCTAAATCAAGATCTAAACAAGAAAATATTAAATGATTATGGATGTAATATTTCTTATAGACTCATATTTTATGATAGTATGATATTGGTTTGGCATGAGAGGATCACATATTTCATAGTTAGTTTGGTAATGGAGGGGTGGATGATTTAAATAGAGGAAGGAGGGAGAATCAATGGATAAAATTAAAATTTAGGTGTGGGAAGATAAATGGTGGATAATTATTCAAGGAATTAAAAATTCTTTTGATGATTCTAGATGAGGGAATTCTAAAGAATTTAAAATTCCTTAGAATTATCTAGAGAGAAATCTCTAGAGAAGGGGAAGGGTGAGATAAAATTATAGAGAGTATAATTCTATAGGTTCATGTTATGATTAAATCAAGATTATAAGGAGAATAGGTAAGGATTAGTCACTAGGCTAATAGGTAGATAGTGGGGGTAGGTGAGGATTGGAGTTTTAAATTCCAATATAATGGAAAAGTGGGGTTAGGTGATTATCAAGATAGATTAGAATAATTAATTAGGTTATAGGATGTTATAAGGTCATTATGTGACATGAAAAATGAAGAGGGGGATTAGACCAAATAGCTATAAGGGGATTAATAAGATGAATTAGATAAAATAAGGTGAGATAGAAGATTATTAGATGAAATTAATGACAGAGAGAAGTGATAAAATTTAGATGCATACATTTTACCCCTCTTTGAAAGGGCATTATGAATGGATTAAGTAGGAGTAATGGCCTTTCAAAGAAGAAAGACACTCATGGATGAATGTTAGTTTTAGTGGATATTATGCCCCCTCGAGGGGACATGTGAGGAAGAAGGAGATAGATGTCCACTTGAAAGGGAAAACAAAGGGTGGAATGTGATGAATAGAGAAGGGGATGGGATGCGAGATGTGAGATAGATGATTAAGAATATTAAATTGACTAGAGTTGTGAGATACAAAATGATGATGTTATTAGAAAAACATATGGACAAGGAGTGGGAATGAATTTTTCATGATTATTGACACTTCCCAAGGGGGAATCAATAATAACATGATGAATATAATATAAAATACCACAAGCTTTAGACATATCCTAGGCAAGGGGATATGCCAGGGAAAGACACAAACTAAGATAAGACTTATTTGATAAGATAAATGGTGAGTGTAGCTCAAATTTGAAGGAAAGAAATATAATGAAGAAGAAAGGATATGATTAAGTGACTAAAAGATGAAGGGGAAGAATTGGGCTGCATATCATCAAATCAATTATCCATAATGTGATTAATAGTGATGAAGCCCCTAGCAAAGACACATGCAATAATGGAATAATGGATGGAAAGACAAAATGATAAGGGTGATGCTAAAAAGGTGATGAGGACCAAGGAAGAATGGATTAGGGATTAACAATGACCACATCATTAAGGAACTAAATATATATTTACCTAAGTATCCATTAGATAATATACCAAGATGATTCTAGAACATTTCTCAAGAGATATTCCACTCCCTTATGAAGTTCAAGACTAAAAAAGGAGGGACACAATAAGATGCATGATATGATGGTAGATGATATACAAAAAGATAATATATACAAGGATGAGATGGATAAGTTATGTATTTTCCCCCAAAGTGTTTAGGTGCCATGAAGACAATATATTATTTTAACATGACACTAAAAACCAATTTTCATCATGGTACTTGACCAAGGTGCCAGAAGACTAGTTTTTACCTTGGGTAAATGATTTTTATTTTATTTTATTTTATTCTAATTTTTTACTTTATTTTCTTTTATTTTTTTAACTTTTTGACTTTTTTTTTGGGAATCTTGATTTATTAGAGGTGGGTGATATGTAGTATTTTAGATGCTTTACTGATTCTTAGACAATGTCTATTCTAGAGAGATGTGATGCTAAGACCATGTTGTCATTGTTAGTTGTATTAATGTCCTTGTGACCTTTTATTATTATTTATTAAGACCCTTCTAGATATATATACCAAGTATCTTTATCACCCTTATGAGAGGTAATACTACCCAGGTAGGTGATGTGAGGTATGGATTAAATAAGATCTTGATGTTGATGGGGGTGTATTAGATTTGAATGGATGATAGGACCATGACAGGAAAGTGTGATAGGTTTTTGAGTATTAGGAATAATAGTCACCCATATTATTAGAGATTTTGGACATTCTATATTTGATTTATTCCATATTTCAAGATGATTTAACTTTGTGGTTCATATTTGATTCAATTACTTAAAGGATTATTGGTCATATTAATAGTGTTTTTTTACATTATTTTGATTTTCAAAATTGATTATTTCTCAACTACCCCTAGTGCCTACCTTTGGGATTCATCAAAGGAGAATGAATTTTGAATGGATAAATGATGATGATTTTGACTTTGATGGTCCCCTAGTTCCTCAAAATATGTTTCATTAGTGCAAGACACTCTTTTATTAGGTTGATATTTTGATTTTTCTTGATTTTGACTTACTAGATCAGAGGTAATTTGATTATCATGAATGAACTTTTGAATATGATATTGGAACTTTACATTTATGTCACTTATTATGTTACTTGAGAGAGGGTCCAATGATGTATGTTCCTATTCATCCCTATGGAGGGAGGTGATTAAATGACAATTGATAGGAAGAAAGGAGTCTATGATGGATGAAGGTGGGGGATATGGTATGACTAGGTCAATTAGTGTTGATGGGGAAGTATGGTCCTCATAGGGGTTCTTTAGAGACCCATTTTTGACATTAGAGAAAATATCCTCAAGATCAGCAAAAGGGTCACTAAGACTATCTATAGTACAGACATATGAGGTGGGATAAGTTTCACTCTAATGATCCTTGATAGATAAATCTTATAAAAAATCTATTATGACTTAATCATCTTGATTGGGATCAAAAGATATGTCTTGTGATTGATTGTCATATGAATTGGAGGTATCTTCAAAAATATAAGCATAGTCACAATCTACAACATTAATTAAGGATGATTCTTCTGACAAAGAATGTGATTCAAATATCAGTGTTAAACATGATCTTGATATAGATAAGAATTATGTTATACATGATGTAATGCTTCTAGTATAATATTCATTGTCTAAAAGTCACATCTCAACATGGGGTATTTTATGTGATGAAGATGATAGAAGGATAATAGCTTTACTAAATATAGGTTTGTAGAAGAAAAACTCCTTAGATAATGAAAGACTAGGTTCATAGGGAATAAAATCATCTTTGATAGAGGATTTTTCAAAAATGGGGGGACCATGAAATATGGATGTGGTGTCTTGACCTTGGATTGGAAAGGGAAGGGATTAGTCATGATTGGGAATGGAATCTTGGCATTCCTCTTTTTATTCACCCATTGATGTAGACTCATCTGATTTGATTTCAATGTCACCATAATCAATGAATCTTGGACATAGTTTTATAAATTAAAACATTGATTAATGTTATGCCTCTAGGTTCATAGATATGCATAGTATTGGTAAGCTTTATACCAAGAGCACTTAGGCTTGGCAGGATTAAGATGTTGTATGGATGGATAGACCATCATGTCAGTGAAAATAAGTTTTTAGAAGATGGATTCTAGGGATATAAGAAGAGGAGTAAAGTGGATCTCTTCACTTCTTGACTCAAATTTGGAAGCATTGCATTTTAGATCAGATGATTTTTGAATGTGACTAGGTGGGTGGACTAGTAGTAGATGAGGTGGCTAAGATAGGATTTAATTTTCTAATAAAAGAAGGTGTAGATGACTAACTATGACTAATGAATGGAAGGTTTTAATGGGACTAGGTGGTGTGAATATTAAATTTTGTCTGACATAGATGGATTAGAGGTAATGATAGGTGGGAAGGGTCAAAATCTATATGATGTAGAGTGCTTATCTCAAGGACATGAGAAAGGAGCACATCCCTATTGGCCATGAGGCATTACTTGATCAAGGTATTGGCCAAATTTATTTTAGATGCCATAGATTAGGATGGTTAAAATCATGGATGATGTGGTTCACTGACCTTAATCAAAAGGTGTGGGGGATGTAATGGAAAGATAGAGGGATGAAAATGGGATGTGTGAAATAAATTTAGTTAAAGGCTTACATTAGTCTGATCTCAAGTTTGGTTGGATATTTTGATGCATTATGATGTTTTATGGAATAGGAAAAGATAAAGTAAACCAACCTAGGCTATAATATATACTTTCAATGGTTTAGATTAGATTGGATTGAGTGAGCTATGACAAGATCTAGTGTTTGAGGCTAGACTAGCCCAAGAGACTAAGTTTGACTAGGAATTTATTAGATTAAGACTAGCTCAAGACTAAGATAATCAACTTAAATAAGATGAGATGACTAGATAGATAGATTTATAGAATTTTTATTATTACTTAAACTTGATTAGACATAGGAAAGATAGTGATAAGGACCTTGATATGTAAGTAATTTTTATCCAATGTAGGTGAGGACCAAATTTTGACTATAAACTTGATGGTATGACTAGTATAACAAAGGGATGATTTGGGTTGGACTATGATTATGAATAGGTTGATAAGATGGTGAATAAGGTGACTAAACTAGACAATATCAAGACAAATGAATAATTTGGACTAGGAGATTGAGTAAGTCAAGGTGATGTATGATTGGTTATAGATAATTTAGACTTAGTCTTATGACACTAGGGATGATTAATGTAAAGGTTAAGTGACTAATATGGGGTTAGACTATGATAAGAAGTGAGAAAAGGATGACAAGACTTGATTATGATATGTAGGTGATGGGGGTATGATTAGTGATAGGTAGATGAGAGTGGACTAGGATTTGACTAAGAAAAGTGGGTGATGAGAGATATGATAAGATGCAAGATGAGATAGGATTCAAGGATATACACAAATTTATAAATAAAATATGTACAATAAGATATTGATGAGACAAGGATATACAATATGATATTATGAGAGAGACCTAGATAAGTATGTATAGGTTGACTCAAATCATAAAAAGAATGAGTCTAGCATAATGCACCCAATCAGGATAACCACAAATCTAAGATTAGTAAACTAATTTTAGGTGTATAAATTGATGACTTTACTATCTAATGGCTTCATAGGTGAGGTTATAAGCTGATGACCCATTATGAAATCTCCCAAACCCTCTTGACCCCATCTTCACATAATGATCACTTGGGATCTGATACTAAATCCAATAGTAAGTCACCCATTACAATCGATGGTCCCATGATAGGTTGGATAGGATCTCTAGGGGAGTCACCAATAACATTAGGTATAGTGGGGCCCAAGTCTATATAGGGTGTTGTCTAATGCTTGGTTCAAAGATTAAACTCTTCTCCTTCATGGAAGACCTATATTGGTTCAATCACTTAGCCTAATGATAATTATCCCTAATATTTATACTCGACTAGAATATGGAGTGTGGATTTGTATGTGGTGGTGAAATCCATGGTCATTATCCCCTTAATACTATGGAAGGTTCATGGGTGTGAATTCCATGTCACAATTATCTTAAGAAAGAAAAATGAGTGTTTATTAGTGGTTTTTTATCCTCTAAGACTTGCCATTAGGATGCAGGGAGGAGAGTGTACACTGCTATAGCCTTCGAGTAAAAATAAGTAGTCAAAAATTTGGTTAACTGATTAAATTAAGTGTGACATATACAAAATATATACACGATATTTTTTTCAAAAGGCCAAAAATATATTTTATAGGTGACCTACAAATCAAGTGATTAGTAGTTTTAATTTGGCAATCTTGAGGGGCAACCTACAAGACAAGACTTTAGACAATAATATGAGATATAAGAAAAGATTTTAGACAAAGACACAATATGACTAGCAAGATAAGATTTTATCAAGTTAAAATTCCCATTAGATTTACCCCTATAAGAAACAAAACATTATTCTAATAACCCTTAATAAAAAATGTTGAAAAAAATTATAATTTTGTACTATAACATTTTTTGGATGAGGGGCCACAATGCAAGGGGTTTTGGGGTAGAATTCCCTAGCGAGATCAAGGGGAATCACCATTTGTGGGGTTAAGTGGCATTTCCCATTATAGGTTTAAGGGGAAGCACACCTTGAAAGTTCTAGGGGTAGTGCCCTTAGTGTGCTCTATGTCATAATACATGATAGGGTCAAGGGGAAACACCCCTGACACCAAACTTAATTTAGGACTTGAAAAACCCTTGGAATGACTCAAAATTCATCAAAAATGGTCCTAAAAAGTGCACTTAAAAATAAAATATTTTGAAGAAAAATAAAGAGAAAAATCATAACTAGATTGATCAAAACCAGACATATATAGTCAATTATATGCAAAATCACTTCTAAAGAGGGAAATACCACGTCTAACAGTGAAAATCACTTTTACAAGATATGTAACTTTGAAAATAATTAATAGATTATGACCGTGTAGTTAGGCAAAATTGCTTGTGGTCAATGCAAAATTGCACTTGGAAAAACAAAAATATGATCAAGGGATATGTGATTTTGTAAGTGGTTAACTGATAGTGATAGTGCAGTTAGGTAAAACCACCTATGGTTAGTGAAATAACACATCTACCAATCAATACCATATCTTATGAGATATGGTTTTCAAATAATTATAAAAACACTAGATTCTAAATTAGATTATAGAATGAGATGCTTAGAATGCCAAAAGATATTTTATGTTGTTCAAAGTAAGTTTTTATCAGATGCAATCAAGATAAGTTATGAACAACAAGACTGAGTTTAGTTTTTATTTTATGATATGAAAAATTGTCTATTTGGACTCAAAATTGTTCATGACATTCAAAATAACCTTTATCAAAAGGCATTTTTATGGAATTTATATTTTAATATATATATATTTATATATAATATGAAAAATTAGATATAAAGGTCACTTGTTAGAATAAAAACTTGTATATATATATATATATATATATATATATATATATATATATATAGAAAACTAAATAGATAAAAAAATATAATGATAGGAATTACTATCTAACTATTTGTAAAATCAACTCTTCAATCTGAAAAACTGCATGTTAGATTCAAAATTGCCTTTGTGAATAGGTGGTATTGCACTAGATAATTAAAAGGAGGATTTTTGGTTATATTTTATGTTGTTTGGACAAAATCTCCCCTTTATTTGAAAGTAAAAGGTAAACTAGATAGAGACAACAAACTTAGTAGTTAGTAATAAAAATCACAAGTTTGAATGAATGATTTTACCTTTAAATAAAGATCACCTCTTGCAAAGGCAAAACTACATTTGTGTGTTAAAACTACCTCTATCAATAGTTGGTTTAGTAGAAAGATTGAAAATGGATTAAAAAAAGTTAGATGATTATCATATAGGGTTTTTTGTTCAAAACTAAAACTACTGAGGTCAAAACCACCTATGAAAAATCACCTTTTATAAAGTAATACCACCTTTCACCTGGAGGATAAGATTTTTGAAAATTTGATCCACAATATACCTTTAATTTGACCTGTAAGCTTGATTAACACACTTAAACCGCAAGAGGTCAATTCAAGAGGAGGCTCCCACTATGGCTGCCAACATGTAGGATGGAAAATTTGAGAAAATGAGATTTGGATATGCAAATTAACCAAAACCATTCAAAAAATCAATCTACCATTAAAATTTAGAGCTAATTAGGAATAAAATGTAAAGACAAATGAAACATTCATGCCTATATTTTATCCTAAAAGCTAAATGCTCCAAATCAATATCAAAACAAGAAAATTTTAAATTATTATGGATGTAGGATTTATTATAGACTTAGATTTTATGATAGCATGATATTAGCTTGATGACTTTGATAAGTAGAGTGGTTTGGCATGAGAAGATCATAGGTTTCATAGTTAGTATGGAAATGGAGGGGTGGATGATTTAACTATAGGAAAGAGGGAGAATCCATGGATAAAATTCAAAGTTGGGTGTGGGAAGATCAATGGTGTAGAATTATTCAAGGAATTAAAAATTCCTTAGATGATTCTAGATGAGGGAATTCTAAGGAATTTAAAATTACTTATAATTCTCTAGAGAGAAACATCTAGATAAGGGGAAGGGTGAGGGAAAATTCTAGAGAGTAGAATCCTATAGGTTCATGTTAGTATTAAATTTGGATTAGAAGGGGATTATGTGAGGATTAGTTATTTGGCTTGTAAAAACCCCTAATAGGTAGATAGTAGGGGTAAGTGAAGATTGGAAGGGATAAGTGAGTTTAGGTGATAATCAAAATAGATCAAAAGAACTAATTATGTTATAGGATGTTATAAGGTTATTATGTGACATGAATAATGGAGTGGGGGGATTATACAAAATACCTAGAAGGGTATTAATATTATGAATTATACAAAATAAGGCAAGATATAAGATTATTAGATGAAATTAGTGACAGATGGAAGCAAGCAAATTTAGATGCATACAATAATTATTCTATATTTATTTATTTTTTCTTTATTTCCCTCATCATGGATGATATAGATTGTTTTCATGACTATAATTATCAACCTATCCAACATTGTATCAAGGAAGGAGTAAACATTTATTACATTTGTATTTTTAAAAATGCACAAGTATGTCATCTTAAATAAATGAATGGTGGTAACTACCATCCCTCTATCCAATTCCATACCGCCACCATCCTAAGAGCTAAGTTGAACAATATTGCAAAGCGTATTCAAAATTTTCCTTCATTCCTACATCCATATTTGGTTCATATGGGTAAAATATTCCATTATATGATCATGATTTGTTTTCCAAATGCATAATTTCATCATGGTTAATTTCCAAACCAATCAAAAATGGAATGTTTCTTCAATTACATTTATTCAATTTCTCACAATTCCAAAATTTCCAAACAATATCCCCCTCATTAAGGGTGATGATTTTTTTCTTCCTTCATTTATATTGTAAATTGCCAAATGTAATTAATTAAATCATGGATTATTTATAAAATAACATTAATTCACCATGTATAAGGGTGATTACAAACCTAAATTGGCACAATATCGTAATTATTTAAAAAAATCACTCTAACAATTATTAACCAAGGTTTATAGATAAATTGATTGTTATCTTCCAAAAGATTCATTCATGAAAAAATTTCCTTACATACCAAAGAGGTACCTTTATCAAAGTTTCCTAAATTTCTAATTACTATATCATTATCAAATGTATATTAAGCTTTAAGGTATGTCACAATATATAAAGTTACAAACCCCTCAACGGATATGCTAAAGGTTCCAAAATTCAAAGATCCAATACCATTACCAAAGTAACCTAAATTTAGTGATTCCAAACTTGCACTTGTTATTCATGAAGATGATAATACTAATATGCCTAAATTCAAAATAGGTGGTGGATTTGAACCAATGATAACACCTTTTCCAAATTCTACCATTCCTAGTTATGATCTCATGTCTATGATGAGTATTATTAGAAAGCTTCAAATACAAGTACATACACTTCAAATACAAATGGTTTACCATAATTCTAATGTTAATGTTACCTCATTAAACAAATATAACTATTGCACAATGTATACTTGAATATCCTTATCCAAAAGGTCCTAAATTACCATATTTGACTTTCTTTGATCGTCATAAATATACCTTTAATCACATGATTACATATGTACATTCTTTTGGTCAATGGGAAAAATATGATAAATTTTTTTTAAAAGCCTTGCATATTAGTATCAAAATTAGTTTTATAGCTTATCAAAGGCTGCCATGTCCACTTTTTCATAATTGGAAGATGCATCCTTTATGGCTGTCAATATCTATAAGGTTTCAAGATTTACATTATAAAATTTGCACAATTTCAAGAAAAATGATGATGAATCCCTTCAATATTATGCAATTAGATTCAAAATTACATCATATGCCTTAGAATTTAGACCTTAGGATTTTGAATTACAATTCACATTAGTAGATATATTATTTCCCCATTAAGGGAAAGAAAATTACATAAATAGTATGGATGATTTACCTATTTATACTCCAATGTTCATAGATATGATTCATTCATACTCAAGTATCCAAACAAATTTCACATCTCTCTATCCAATTATAAAAAAATTATTCCACATATAAATGAGGGAGATGAATTACAAAATGAACACTATGAGAGAATATGTAGTTTCCTTCACCTTCACATGGTAATTATACAAAAATTACTCAATATGGGACTAATCCAAGATGTGTATCCAAAAAAAATCCCTCAAGTTAAACAAATTAAAAAGCATCCATGATAACAAGATTTATCAATCACATTATTCATGGGTGGTGTTTATTTTTTGCATATACATGTTGAACCTACACAAATAAAAATCACTTGTATTGTAATATGCTTGTAATGACTTATCTTTGATTTAAAGGAAAACATAAACAAAGGAGGTTGGAAAGACTCCTTGGGTAACATAATAACACCAATTTATTATGGTCTTATGGTGATTCAAACAAGGGTTTGGATTATGGCTCAAAAATATCAATATTAATTCATAGGGGGAACTATTTGGTTGTACTAGATGGAGGCTAAAATTGACCAAAACCAGCAAGGTATCTCCTTTTCCCATGAGGGAAAATTGATCCATATACCACATGATGGTATTCATTCTTCTACTTCATATGTAAATCGTGAGGAAGAACATGTCATGTACCATTTTAACCTATATAAATATGATCCAAATAATTTAAATGATCCAACATAAGGTTGAAAACATAAAATATTCCAAAAAAAATAAAATAAAATAAAAAACAAATATTTAAGAAAATATAAAAGCATTCGAAAAATTCAAACATACTAAAAAAATCAGCATGTTCCTACTATTTCTTATACACATGTTATTTGCTACATGTTAGTAGATAACATATCATTAATTTATTATATACATATGTTTCATGATTCATTTTAGTGTGATATAGGCATAACCAAATACATGATAAATGTAAATATAGATGTCAAGCCTTCCCTCTACTCATGTCATAAGTATGTTGTGGGCATAAACATCTTTGATCATGATACACCCAAGTTACATTATTCTATCACAAATTTCCATTATCATGTTTGATATTATATACATGCATATACATATATTCATTCTTATTCCTTTCACAACATACTTGATATAATATGTACATAAAAAAATTCAAACACATATATGTAGGAACTAGTATGCTATATTGATGCAGGAACATCAAGGAATATCATGGATGGATATTATTATGATGAGTTTTGGCTTTAGATTGTGTGTGAGGTATATTTTCTTCCCTAGGAGATTGATTTAAGTCATGAAGGTGTTTTTAATTATGTATTTTGGCTTGAGTATCTTTTCCTACCAAAAAGGAATTTTGAAAATTTGAAATTATGTTTAGGCTTTGGAGTGGTTTTAGGGGTCTTTAGTGAAATGTAATAATGTTTTCATGTTTTTTATGGATATTATAAGGAATTAATAGGTGTAAAATTTTATTTCCTAAATTAAATTCTCAATATGATATGTAAATCAAGAACAAGAAAGGAATATGGTGGTTGTAACCACCACTCCTACATGGAGTTGGGATAGGAAGAAAGTTACCATGCAAAATTTGGAGAAAAGGAGAGTATATAGGTATGTATGGGAGTAAAAAATAAGTAGGGGGATTATTATAGTATATTAAAAATAAGAGAGGACCTCAAGAGAGATGAATATCAAGAGAAAGACTTCTAACTTATGAAAATTTTATGTTTGAGGTTTGTGCATGTGATTTGGAGACAAGTGAATAGAAATGTGTTTGATAGAGTCTTTATTAAATATCATTAGGTATTTATGAATATAATTTATGATTATTTTAGGTTATGAATTAATTTATTAAGTTTTTATAATCACTTTCTACATAACTCTGTGACAATATTCAACACAGTTCAAATTGAAGCAATTTTGTTTTGTCATACACATTCAAGATTGATAATAGAAAAATCATTGAGAAAAGCTTAGGTGTTCTATGAAATTTTGAAGTCATGGATAATTTTTATGATTATTATTTAATATAAAAATAGTCTTTAATACATTTTTAAATGATAATAATGAATTCATGTTTCTGTATGCAATCATATAGTCCTATTTAGCACACTCAAAAGTCGATATAAATGCAGAATAGATCCCATTTGGTGATTGATCATGGTCAATAAAGTTATTGGATAAGTTTATGAATGTAAAAAATACCATAATTAATCATTTTTAAACTTATAAATGGGTAAAATTAATCTTAAAATGTCAATTTTCCATGTCATGGTCCTCTTTAATACATAAAATTTTGCAGAGTTGTTTATTAGAGTCATCTAGTGATTGTTGAAAGTCAAAAAACTCATGGAAAAGATGGAGAAAGGTAGGAATGATCTTATCTAGGTATTTATAGGGTTTTAAATTGTCAAAAACTTATTTTATTCATTTTAAACTCCTCTTGACCTTGCACAGGCCTGTTCTTAACTAGACTAGGGTTTCAAACTTGAGAATGGAATAACTTTTGATTACATCCTTAAAATATCATTAAAGTTTGGTATATGGTGTATTTTTAAATGGTTTATAATATTCCAATTTTTTTATACTTGTATCATATCATATAATATGGTAGCACTGACTATGTCCTATTAGGAAGATTAAAAGAACTAATTTTAAAAGAGATAGAGTGAGTTGGAACATATAACTTGTTAGTTGGGTTATTAAGTTTATTTTGAATCTAAAGGAAATTAATGGGTACTTCAAACAAGTCTTGGTTTATTGGTAAATCTTGTACATTATTTTAACTAAGGAGATTTAGGTGTTTTGAGGGTTATAAGGAAGACTAATATCATTATGAGTAATTGGTATATTCAAGGAACTAGTGAGTAATTAAAGCATTAGGATGAGTTGATGAAAGTTTTTTATGACCAATAAATACCATACATTTTTCATGGATGTGTTCATGGATTTTTAAAGAGAAATTGGTGTTTTGGGGCCCTGTGGAGTTGAATAAACCCATGGTCTATATGAAGGTAAATAATGAATATGTCAAGTGAGGATGTTAGGGTAATGATTAAAATGGTAGAGTGATATAAATATGAAGTGATATTTATTTCAAGTGGTAGTAATTTTTGGAGTGTAAATCCTTATGAGTTAGTACCAATATCTATCCATGTAAGCTTGAAAGGAAACAAGTTGTGATATAAGTTTTAATAATAGGTATGTGGAAATGAGTGTGAAGTTTTATAAATAAGATTGGGAGTCAAATAAAAACCTTTAATAAATAATTTATAGGGATATATAGGTTGAGAGAAAATTTGTTTACAAAATAAACTTCAAGATAATATTTGATGAAGTATATAGACAAGGTATTCAGAGTTGGATTGAGATTCCAAACAAGAAGGATCTAAAAGAAAGAAGAGGTTGGTTGATATGTACATCATATACTCATGTTGGTTGCCTATATTATATGCTTTCTATTATGAAATTCCTTGAGTGTGATCCTTTATTGATATTATATTGAATTATATTCCCTATTTGAACATTTAAATATGCTCTATTGATTTTGGCCCTCATGCCTTTGTTTGTCTATTTGAAATTTAAATATGTCGTTATTTGTTATATGGGCATTTGAATGTCATTTTATGTTTTTTGGACATTTTACTAAGTCATGTCCCTTATGTGAGGTATCCTTGGACCATTTTGTTTTGTTTTTATTTTTAGTGCTCTTATGTGTACCTTCTTGATTGAATGTTGATCTTGTATTATTACTCTATAGACATTTCTTTGATATATATCATGCATATTAGGAATTGATTTGATCACATATTACATACCTCAAGGCTATATCTATCTAGACATATTATTCCTAAATTCTACATGATCCATACATAACTTATATAAGTATAGTATCCTTTTGAGGTAAGGTAACTACCATATTATACTTCTCCTCACCTTAAAAGGTAGGGGATATCAGTGGAGGCATGTCATAGAGGCATGACTTCCACATTTGCATAGTTTCATAATTAGTGTGGGCATGTAAAATTAGCATGGCCTCCACACTTATGAAGTATTCAGCATCTCCACTTTTACACCAGTTATGAAATTCTCTAGATTCAGTGGGAGCATGTCATAAAAACATGGTCTCTACACTTGCACTAATTTTAAATTCACTAGATTTCATAGTTATATGATTCAAAAACATATTTGTGGTAGAATTATATATTTTGGTGCTATTATTATACCTAAATTCTAATTTGATACATCTATGAGGTTCATATTCCATACAAGGGGCACTTAAACATTACAAAATCAAATCATTTTCCATATTTCAAATATTTGTATGAAATGTTATCATAACTAGGATGGAATAGTATAAAATTTTACTGAGATAATCTATTATAGTAGTTTATTCACCTTTGGAAGGTTGAGTTGATTAAATTAATCAATCTTACCAGAATTATGATTTATATTTTATTATATCATATAATTTCACTATACTCATAGGATATATTTGATTAAATCATCCACCCTCATGAAATATATAGTGAGAGTTGACTAAATCACTCACACTCACCAAATTATGCACATATTTGGGTTACATGATTGAGAAGATATAATTTCAATTGTCATGTTTCAACTCACCTTTACACCAAGATTTGGGGCATGTGTCCTCCAATATCTCTCTCTCTATATATATATACACTTTTAGGTTTAGAATTATCCTAATCTCATATTTAATACTTCATAATGAGGCATTATTTCAAGTCAAATTTATAAAAGGAAAGATGGTTGCATTGACACATAGGTGTACTCCTAACCTTGATTTTTTACTTTCAAGAATTTAAAATTATTTAAATTTTAGATATCATACACTAATTATATATTTTAACATTATCTTGGTTGTAGGTCGGTCACCATCAAAGCACTTAAGTTGGGCTCATGTAAGGAAAAGGTGTGTTACACACCCAAGTAAGCATTTATTTCCTTTAAACTAGAAATATCATTTCTATATTAAAGGGGTAAATGTAGATGATAAAATATTATTTATATGGTACCTCAATATTTTCCACTTGGAAAATACCTATCATGGTCATACCTTTCAGTTCTAGACCTTCATATTACCAAAAAGATCAAATTCACTATATCATTGTGCCTAATTGATTATCTCTTAGTCCTACCATTTTTATTATGATGACCAAGCCTTATATTTTGTGAAAAAATATTTAAACTTGATTATTATCCTTCACTACCAATTTTAGACTTGCATCTATTTTCCAACTCTCTAGACACTTGCATCCTAGATGGACACATGCATCAATGTAGCTATCCACTTTCCTAAAAAGTGTCTAATGACTAAAATTCATCCAATTGGAAAAATAAATGTATATTAAAGGTTATCCTAATTTATTTAATGTGATATATTTCCAAAATGGATTGGTGTATATACAATATTAACCCTCATTCATTGATAACCTAGAAAACACATACAACTCATAAGGAAATATACCAAGAAGCACTCAATTAATAATTCAAGTGATAAAAAATGACCTATTTATAATTATTGTTATATAATTCATAGTATTAGTATTTATACATGTCAGAATCATTCAAAGAGTATCCCATGATCCATATTTTCCAAGTTATAATTTAAGTCACTATTGGTTATCACACATTGCACCCTTGTACACACATAATACAACACATAGGGGAGAAAAACATGATTCTAAGGCCCTCTTTATATTATTTTCTATGTATACATCACCCATTTAAAGAGGGGTCCCTAAGGTTAGCTTGACATTGTGAGCCCTCTAACCCATTTTTCCCACAATCACTCTAAGAGTGAAGAGCTAGGGTATGATCACTTGATAAAGAGTGTTAGCCTATATACATGATATGAAGACATTAAAATAAAGGTGACATAAAATATATAAGGATATAGTTGATCACATATATATCTACTCAATATTCCATACATAACACCTGTGATAGGGTTATACACATGTGTCGATGTAACTATCCATATCTGATGAAAGCATTCATGGCCTTAGAAATAATATTCATGTAATTTGAAGACTATTTCAGGATCATCTTCCAGTCCACTTCTAAATTATTCTAATCTATACCTAAATACACATGGTAAACCAATTAGATATCATTTATTTCTATTTTATTGTAATATCAATCAATATTTATACTTTACTATTTTTAGTAATCTCAATTATATAATTTTAAAATATTATTTGACTGAGTTTCTATTAATTGTACTATTTATTAGATTAGTTAACCACCCTTGTGTAAAATATAATATAATCCCATTAACCCTAGATAATTAACATATATAATTTTAGTGTTAAACTTATAAATATTAAACTTTTTAGACCTTGGATTAATCTAACATTTAAAATGTTTGTCTTGTCACCTTGGATAAATACTAAAATAAAGGCTCTTTATTTTGACTTTGAGTTGAATTTTTTTTTTCCTAATCAAAAATATTTTTCATTTATTTTTTATTTTATTTTTCATTTACTTATGCTTGTTTTATAAAATGTGTTCTAACAATTTTAAAACTACTTAGTTATTGTTGTGAAGGGATACATGGTTTTCTATTTATAGATGTCATGGCCTGATGGGTTTTAATACAATACTCATATCCATATTATAGACCTAAACATGGAATTTAATTTCCATTTACCTCACATTAAATTATTAAATTACTAATATCCCCTTGTTTACATCAATATGAATTCTCTTTTATCTATGTGATATGTCATGCACTTGAGAGGAGTGTATCACCTAGGGAAGTTACTCTCAACTTACCCCTAAAACTGAGGTTAGTGGGCTACATGAATGGTTTTTAATTTTAAGTTAGTATTCTAAAATATTTAGATTACACTACTAAATTAGTGACCAAGTATATATAATAGCCTACAAATCATTTAAAACCTTGCCTAAATCACCCTTTATCCTTAATTTTTTCTTGGATTATCTTCTACTTAGTAGCTTTTCTTGATTAATTCATGTTGTTACTTTGAATTATATTATATGTCTCTAAGGAATAATTCTAGATTAAGTGGTAATCATTTTTCATATATGGATATCCCTTTTGATAGTGATATAGATGGTTGGATTGAGACATATTGTATTGATGAATGTAATTTGAGTAGACATAGCCTATATTTTAATGGTATCCAAGTACTACCACTAGGATATGAAAACTTCCCCCTAAAAACTATCTTCATAGCATATCCATTTCTTCATATAGCCTTAATATATCTATGATCCTAGCTATTGTCTCCATCTCCAAGATGTCTATAGTGGCTTGGTTAGCCTTTGATCTACGTAGTTGACATGGCCTTGACTAGCCTAATCCTAACCATGTTATGATAATAAGGGTCAAATATGTATCATTTATATTTGTATGCCCATCTTTTCCTTCTAGACTAGGCCCATATCCCATATCAACATCTTAATTTAAGGACTCCCCACTACTGCTAATACTATTATATCATTGTTATTTCTAGTGCTCTTAGAGCTAGAATCTATCACCATAAGCATAGCCTAATGTAAAGGAACCTACTGCACTAGTGCTTATATATGAAGGTCCTCCTAAATTAGACTATTCCTTGATACCTAAGTAAGCATTGGTTATCCTATCTCTGTTATATCTACTAATTTAGCCTTAGCTACTCACCCCTAGAGGCCTAGGTCTAGTAATTCACATTGGTCTCAATTATACACACCAAGTTATGTATGTGTCAATCACCCCAAAATTTTCTATTCATCCCTCATATGTTAATTCCACTAATTTTAATGTTAATTTTTTTCCAACTTATACCACTCTAGTGATGGGAGGGCCCCACTTGATAATCTCTCGAGTCACTTGGGAAAAATAGCGAGGCCCATTAGGTACATATTATTGGTATAAAATTACCTATACAAGTAATGTATCTAATTTATATCATCTTTAAAGTGATGACACCTTATAGTGTACCATGGGGTGGTCATATGTTGTGTCACAGGCCATCCTCTTATGAGCCAAAGTGAATGTGCATGTATGGTGTCTAAATAAAATCCCCATTAACCATCTCATCCATAGATCATTGATAGAAATAAACATCTCCTTGGTGCCCCCATCAACCCCCTCTTGTCAAGTACCAACCATAAACTAATGGATATATGGTTGTCACTAGCATTTATCCCCCATTATTCATCTATCATGATGTGCTTCTAGTCCCATATCTAAATCAATTTGCAAGGCCTAATATTCCTACCCTAAAGGTAGGCCATCATATATAAATCTCTAAATAATTAGACCAATACTACTGGGCCCTAGGAAAACCATGTAGTCAAGTCTATCATGTTAAGGATCACTCCTATGAAGTATGTGTGAAAAAACTAGCACTCATATTTGGAAACAATATGCCACTGACAATATCCATCAAATCATAACCTCCCTATCAATCAATGGATGAGCTCCATGTACAGGGAAGGCTAGGTCCTCGAATGCATCTATAAAAATAATTCCATCCTTAGTTATACATTGGTGACACCAAATAGGTCCTCTAACACTATTAACCATCCCTATTGTATCTAATAAATCATGGACCCCAAGATAGGGATACAAAGTATTCACCATACATCCTCTAATGTAACTATTTTATCTTTAGTAGTTACTTAGAAAGTGCTCATCTCCAAATGCCAATGCTGAAAGATAGGATTTATCTTCTCAAATCATAGGCATTTTTGAAATGTGTATCAATCTAACCATATATAAGAATGCCAAGGTATCCTTCATCCATATTCTTGTCCATCATAAGATGTGTGAGCACTGCTCATGTGTGATCAATATTAAAACTCACTCTATCAATCACTAGCATGTCATCATGCTACATCAAATATATGTGTGTGTGTGTGTGTGTGTGTGTGTGTGTGTGTGTGTGTGTGTGTGTATAATTGACCATAATTCTCATCACACACTATCTTAACATCAAAATAAAATCATTCTTCATATCTAAGGCACATAATTCTAAATTCACATTCTATCTATTTACCAATTGGGATTTTTCTACCAATTTTGGTGATTTCACCATTAATCATACATTATCATCATTTCTTAGGGTGATCCTATCACTTTATATGGTTTTCTCATCATTTCTTGACTCTTCATTTTTCTTTACATATTTTCATTTCCCAGGGTAACCCCACCATTTCTCAAGATGATATCATTCCTTTACAAGGCATTATCATTATTTCTTGGTTCTTAGTAATTTTCATGATATCATTATTTATAAGGGTGATATCATCATTCATCAAGGGGATATCACCATTTTCATCACTTTCTCATCATTTGGTAATTTTCTATCTAATTAGGCATTTTAATCATTTCTATGTTTCCTACTTATTTTTGTGATATCATTTATTTGGTCATGATATTACCAATTTAGTGGCGATACCATCATTTTATTGGTGATATCACCATTTGTGGGTACAATATCATCATTTAAAAAATGGTAATATAAATAAAATTATTGCTTATACAAAGAATCAAATGCATTAAATTCAAAAATAAAATAAAGGTACTTACCAAAGGCCCACTTATTATTGATCATCTATACTCATGGACTCACTCACCCATATGCCATTATTATGTAATGCATGCCACTCCACTTGAAGGTCTCACGTCTAAATAAAAAGCTCAATTTTTTAATAGGGGAGAGTGAAAATGGACTATTTTCATCCCCAAGGGTAAAATTATAGATTTAAAATCAAATTTTTACCCCCACCCTCCCATTGCATCCTTTTTCTTCCTTAAATGCCTGTAGGTAGCTCTGTGATCTACTTTTCTTCCTATTTTATTCTATTTTTTCTATTAATCAACCTTTTCTACCATGTAATGTCCTATTTTTATTTTTTTAGGGCCCATCCACCAAAATTAATTTTTAGCCAATTCCTAAATTGGGCATCCTAGGCATCCCAAACATTGTTTGGGGCATCATTGTGAACTCATTTTTTAGAAAATTGAACAAAAATAAATAAAATGTGAATACGTCAATCTTTAATAATTATAAAATCATTTTAAAAAATCATTATTTGGAAATTCATTTCTTCCTCTAGTATCCTATGATGCCCTTTCAAACTAGGGAAAAATGTAGACACTCTAATTTCATCACTCTCCTTTCAAATTTGAAATAAAAACAACTTTATGTAACAATGCATAAATCAATTTAGATATCACTAAAACACCTAAATTTACCTATGCACCTGACATGCATATTCTCAAATGCATTGGGGCATCCTTGATTTGGATAATGCACTATATCCAATCATCATCTTCATTTAATTCATGTTGAGTAAATTTACAACTATGCAAGGTATATTTTGGATTAATTAAGTTGCATTTTTATTTGAATTTCAAAAGTCACATCACTTTATATTAAGTTAATAAAACTTTGTTAATTAGCCTAATCTTCCTCTAATGGGAAATTCCATAACTTTTTAGAATTCCTATTTTCTTAATTCATTAATTTGATTATTCTTCCACTCACATGGAAAGTGGATTTAAATATTTGAGATCATGACATAATAATAAAAATTTCAAGAATTAGCATAAATGCAAGGAAATAAAAATAAATAAAAACACACCCAATTCATGCAAATTCAAAACCCAAATAGTAATGGAATTAACTCTCCAAATTAGACTAAATTCTATCCACACATCTTAATCTTGATCTGATGGTCAAAATAAATATTAAAATTCTATAAATATAAGGCTCATTTGCCATTATAGACAATATTTTCTAGTGCAAACTTACTCTACATAAATCAATCAAAAACTTCAAACTTTCTTCCATTCTTCACCCAAATCATAATTAGTCAATTGAAGATGCCATCCACATGAATTTGTGACTTTTAAAAAGATATCACACACTAAAATCTAGGCTCAACACATGTACAATCTGGTTTAGAGAATGAATCCATTAGAAATGTATAGTTTTTTGGTTTATGTCTTTCTATTATGTTCACATTCTTTTAAACCTTGTGCAATATAAGGACCATGCCTAGGATGTTATGTTACTTATTTTTTTATGCTTGTTTTTAATTCTAACAATAACTAACCTCCTTTTCAATCATGTGTTTTTAGGTTTACTAAATAATAGAAAGTCATGATGATAATGAAATTTACATTGAAACTGATAATTATAGTATTGATGAGGAAAATGATAATGAGCAAGAAAAACACCTTCATACAAATGATCTTAATAGATTAGATCAAGATAAAGTGAAATAATTATATATGTTTTATTGAGGTCTCCAAGCATACCCTCATCGTATAAAAAAAATCATCTACATACTTTTTTATTCTAAAGGTGAGCATCATAACCTAGCTTTCTCTTCTCAAAATATTCCCTTTCACATTATAAAATTCCCTTTTTATAATGTTATTACTTATACTATTAAACTTTTACCTATTTCTACACACTTAGTCACTTTTACCCCTTTATCTCTTGACCTAGGGACATCTCTTGCTTTCCCTCAGTTAT